>WNHD01001600.1:0-13574 GCA_011057455.1 Ganaspis sp. Gsp50 | reverse complement strand
TACGTTTTTGTTTAATTTGTTAACTACGTATCTTTTCAATTTGTTTAATTCGTTAATTACTTATTTGTTTAATTCGTTAGTTACTTATTTGTTTAATTCGTTTATTACGTTTTTGTTTAATTTGTTAACTACGTATCTTTTCAATTTGTTTAATTCGTTAATTACTTATTTGTTTAATTCGTTAATTACCTTTTTGTTTAATTCGTTTATTACGTTTTTGTTTAATTCGTTGACTACGTATCTTTTCAATTTGTTTATTTCGTTAATTACTTATTTGTTTAATTCGTTTATTACGTTTTTGTTTAATTCGTTTATTACGTTTTTGTTTAATTCGTTTATTACGTCTTCGTTTAATTCGTTAATTACGTATTCGTTTATTTCGTTAATTACTTATTTATTTAATTCGCTTATTACGTTTTCATTTAATTCCTTAATTACCTATTCATTTATCTCCTTAATTACCTATTCGTTTAATTTGCCACAAGTTTTCTTTCTCCTTCAAATAATTTTATTTCTCCACTCTTCTAGACTCTCTTTAAATTTTCATTAATTGCTTGCAGGTGACGAATGCAGTTTTAAAATTGATTGAACGTGAACGAAACGGAGAAACAATCAATACCCGATTAGTGAGCGGCGTTATTAATTGCTACGTTGAATTGGGATTAAACGAGGAGGATCCAGGTGCAAAAGGTCAAAATCTCTTTGTCTATAAAGACTCATTTGAAAATTTGTTCCTCGAAGACACGGAGCGCTTCTACACAAGGGAGAGCTCGGAATTTCTGCGTCAAAATCCCGTCACCGAGTACATGAAAAAAGGAGAACAAAGACTACTCGAGGAAGAGAAACGTGTTCAAGTTTATTTGCATCAAACAACGCAGGATCGCCTCGCCAAAACCTGCGAACGTGTCTTAATTGAAAAACACCTCGACATTTTTCACTCCGAGTTTCAAAATCTCCTCGATTCTGACAAAAATGTCGATTTGGGAAGAATGTATCAACTCGTCGCGAGAATACCAAATGGCCTCGGAGAACTGAGAAATCTCCTAGAAAGCCACATTGCCAATCAGGGATTGGCTGCTATTGATAAATGTGGAGACACTGCCGGCAATGTGCGCACAATTTTTTATTTTATTTATGATTTTTCAAAAAGGAACAACAATATCGAATTGTATATTTATTTTAAAAACTTTTCTACTAATTGCTAGTCATTCTCAATGTTTTAAACAACTGAAAAACGATAATTTGACTTTCAAATTGTAGTTCAAATAATAGTTCAAATAATAGTTCAAATAATAGTTCAAATAATAGTTTTTTTAGATCACTTGTTTTTATGCAATTTTTAGATCGTTGTATGTTTTTAGGCAATTTTTAAATCGTTTTTTTGGATCACTTTTTACTTTTAGGCAATTTTTAGATAGTTTTTTTAGATCTTTTATTGTATCATTTGTTTAGATAAATTTTTTAGATTACTCTTTCGCGAATTAAATTGTTTAGATCACTTTTTCGTGAATTAAATTGTTTAGATCACTTTTTCGTGAATTAAATTGTTTAGATCACTTTTTCGTGAATTAAACCGTTTAGATCACTCTTTTGTGAATTGAATTTTTTTTCGAAGGTTTTTATGATTAATGGAGGGTTATTTTGATTTTTCAGGAACCAAAAATGTATGTGAATACGATTTTGGTGGTTCACAAGAAATACAACGCTTTGGTTCTGGATGCCTTTAATAACGACAGCGGTTTTGTAGCGGCTCTCGACAAAGCCTGTGGCCGATTCATCAATAGTAATTCGGTCACGAAGGCGGCAAACAGCAGCAGTAAATCTCCTGAATTGTTGGCAAAGTACTGTGATTTACTTCTGAAAAAGAGCAGCAAAAATCCCGAGGAAGCTGAACTCGAAGACACCCTTAATCAAGTGGTACTCTCAATTTTTAGAATCCTCATTTTGTGTTTTGTTTTTTAAATTTCATTGTCCATTTGGTTACTCCAGGGTTTTTACAACTCTGGAAAACATGGAAAACTTTTAAAAAGACAGAGCTTCAAAATGAAGCTTTCAAAGAGCTTCAAAATTAAGCTTTCAAAGAGCTTCAAAATATTTAACGATAAATCAAATTTATTTAAAATATTTCGAAATACTTAAAAATACTTCGAAGTCTTTAAAAGTATTATAATATGTTATACTACTTTAAAATACTTCAAAATATTAAGAATACTTAAAATTACTTGAAAGTGTTTCCAAATAATTTCCAATACTTCAAAATTTATTTAAAAATACTTTAAAATACTTCAGACTACTTCAAAATATTTAAACGTTCTCCAAAATATTAAAGAGTACTTCAAATATCTTGAAAATAGTTAAAAATACGCGAAAATACTTTAAAATATTTCAGACTATTTTAACTTATTTAAACATTCTCCAAAATATTAAAGAGTACTTCAAATTTCTTGAAAATAGTTCAAAATACGCGAAAATACTTTTAAATATTTCAGACTACTTTAAAATATTTAAAAATTCAAAATGTTTGAATATACTTTTTAAAATTTACTTAATTTAATCTTTTAAATTACTTTAAAGTACTTCAAAATATTTCAAAGTGTTTAAAAATGTGTATACTTAAAAGGAGAATATTAGTGTTTTAAATATTTTAAAAGTATTATAATACTTTAGATTACTTCAAAATTTAAAAGTACTTAAAATTGCTTTAAACTGTTTCCAAATACTTCCCGATACTTCAAAATATTTCCAAAAACTTCCCAATACTTCAAAATATTTCCAAACATTTTCCAAAACATAAAAATATTTAAATACACTGAAAATTACTTTAAAATGTTCAAGATACTTCACAATACTTCGAGATATTTTCAAGTATTTCCTAATAGACGAAAAGACTTAAAAATACTAAAAAGTACTTCAAAATATTTAGAAATACTCAAAATTGCTTTAAAGTACTTCCAAATAATTCCCAATACTTTAAAATATTTCCAAATACTTCCCAATACTCTAAAATTTTTAGAATACTTCAAAATATATTTGAAAACACTTCAAAATACTTCAAACTACTTCAAAATATTTGAACATTCTCCAAAATATTTAAGAGTACTTCAAATTTCTTTAAAATATTTCAAAATACTCGAAAATACTTAAAAATATTTCAAACTACTTCAAAATATTTAAATATACTTAAAATTACTTTAAAAGGCTTCAAAATATTTTAAAATATTTAAAAATTTTAGTGTTTTAAATATTTTAAAAGTCCTATTTAAAAATTTTAGTGTTTTAAATATTTTAAAAGTCCTATTTAAAAATATTAATGTTTTAAATAGTTTAAAAGTATTTAAAAATATTAGTGTTTTAAATATTATAAAGTGTTTAAGAATATTAGTGTTTTAAATATTTTAAAAGTGTTTGAAAATATTAGTGTTTTAAATATTTTAAAAGTATTTAAAAATATTAGTGTTTTAAATATTTTAAAAGTGTTTAAGAATATTAGTGTTTTGAATATTTTAAAAGTATTTAAAAATATTAGTGTTTTAAATATTTTAAAAGTATTATAATACTTTAGATTTCTTCATAATTTAAAAATACTTAAAATTACTTTAAACTATTTTCAAATACTTCCGAATGCTTCAAAATATTTCCAAATACTTTCCAAAACACCAAAATATTTAAATACACTGAAAATTACTTTAAAATAGTCAAAATACTTCCCAATACTTCAAAATATTTTCAAGTATTACCTAATACACTAAAATATTTAAAAACACTAAAAAATACTTCAAAATATTTAAATATAAGCAAAATTTCTTTAAGATATTTCAAAATACTTAAAACTACTTTAAAATACTTCATTTGACTTCAGAATATTTCAGAATACATTAAATTATTTTATAGTGTTTCCAAATACTTCCCGGTACTTCAAAATATTGAAAAATACTTAAAATTGCTTTAAACTATTTCCATGTACTTCAAAATATTTTCAAATACTTCAGAATATTTCCAAATACTTCAAAATATTTTCAAATACTTCAGAATATTTCCAAATACTTCAAAATATTTACAAATACTTCAAAATATTACAAATACTTCAAAATATTTACAATTATTTTCCAATATTCTAAAATATTTTTCAATACTCCAAAATATGTTTAAATACTTCAAAATACTTAAAAACACTTAAAAATACTTCAATATATTTAAATATACTTAGATTTACTTCAAAATACTTGAAAATACTAAAAAATATTTCAAAACACTTTAAAATACTTTAAATGGTTTTAAATTTGAAAATAATGATCTCGAGTAATTTATTTATTTATTTATTTATTTATTTATCACAAAACATGTCACAAACATATCACAAAACAATAATTTAAATTCTTATACAAAATATTGAAAAATACTTAAAATTGATCCAAACTTTTTTCAAATACTTCCAAATATATTTCCAAATTCTTCAAAATATTACCAAATACATTCCAAGACTCTAAAATATTTTTAAATACTTCAAAATTACTTAAAAACATAAAAATACTTAAAAATACTTCAGTATATTTAAATAGACTTAGAATTACTTGAAAATACTTGAAAATACTTGAAAATATTTGAAACACTTTAAAATACTTTTATTGGTTTTAAATTTAAAAATATTGCTCCTGAGTAATCAAATTCTCACAAAATATTAAAAAATTCATTTTTTAGTTAAAAATTATATTTTATTTTATTTTAAATACAGTGTACGGGCAGAAGCCCTTTTTTATTAAAAAAATGTCATGGAATTTTTTCTATTTCTCTCATAGAAATCATGGAAAATTCATGGAATTTTGAGAAAAAAAATTTGTAGAAACCCTGTTGCTCATTTCACTGTTTGTTTCTTTATTTCGTTACTTTTATTTACATTATTATTTTGTTTATTTCGTTTCGTTTTTTATTGTTTATTTCCTTTTGATTTTTATTGTTTAGTTTGTTTATTTCAATGTTTAATATTATTTATTTTTTGTTATGTTTATTATATTTATTACGTTTATTATATTTATTACGTTTATTATATTTACTACGTTTATTATATTTATTACGTTTATTACATTTATTACGTTTATTACGTTTATTATATTTATTACGTTTATTATATTAGTATTATTTCTAACGGGGAATAAAGTGGACACGTTTTTTGTTCGCAGATGGTAGTTTTTAAATATATAGAAGACAAGGACGTTTTCCAAAAGTTTTACAGTAAAATGCTGGCGAAACGATTGGTGCAACACATGTCTGCAAGTGACGACGCTGAAGCTTCAATGATCTCAAAATTGAAGCAGGCATGTGGCTTTGAATACACCGCGAAATTGCAGCGAATGTTCCAAGACATTGGAGTCTCCAAGGACTTGAATGAACAATTTCGAAGACACCTGACGAACTCGGCTGAGCCACTCGATATTGATTTCAGCATTCAAGTACTCTCTTCAGGTTCCTGGCCCTTTCAACAATCCTTCGCCTTTTCCTTGCCAACCGAGGTAAAAGAAAAAAAAAAAAGAAACGACCCTTTACGTAATTTAGTATTTAAATTTTAATTTTAAATATTTAAATTTAAAAATTTTAAATTTTAATTTTAAATATTTAAATATTTTTTAAAAAAATAATTACAATATTTAAAAATTTTTTAAATTAAAAATTTTTAAATGTATTAAATTTTGTACAAATGAAAAAAATGGTATTAATTATTTTGTGTTTGATTCTAGTTGGAGAGGTCTGTACATAGGTTCACGACATTCTACAGCTCGCAACACAGTGGAAGAAAGCTTAATTGGTTGTATAACATGTCCAAGGGAGAGTTGCACACGAATTGTTTTAAAAATAGGTACACACTTCAAGCCTCGACTTTCCAAATGGCCGTTTTATTACAGTACAATGTCTCGACTTCGTGGACGATACAACAGTTGCATGAATCCACACAAATCAAAATGGATTTTCTTATCCAGGTGATGACTTCTCTCGCAGACAAAATTGTGTATTTATTGTACTGTCAGAAATATTTTTTATTTTATTCTATTCCAAAAAGCACTGAAAGGCGTTACAATATATTTGAAAGGAATGTGACAAATTTTGAAAGACATATCAAAGTATTTAAAAGAGAATTATTTGGAAACAAAAGTATTTAAAGGACAAAAGTATTTAAAGGACAAAAGTATTTAAAAAACAAAAGTATATAAAAGGCAAAAGTATTTAAAAGACAAAAGAATTTAAAAGGCATATACAAAATATTTAAAGGCCTACAAATGGCAGAAACTGAAACAATAATTTTAAAACGTTTACTAATTGAGTTGCAAATTTTTAGGTGATGCAGATACTTTTAAAAGCTAAATTGTTGGTCTCGTCTACGGAAGACGAGGCTGAACTTTCGCCGTCCTCATCTGCTGATCTTTTCACGGGTTACAAAAAGTACATTTACATAAATAATTAAATTTACATACATTAATTAAATTTACGTACATTAATTAAATTTACGTACATAAATATTTAAGTTTACGTACATTAATTAAATTTACGTACATAAATATTTAAATTTACGTACATTAATTAAATTTACGTACATTAATTAAATTTACGTACATAAATATTTAAATTTAGATACATAAATAATTAAATGTACACATACATTAATTAAATCTACGTAAATAAATAAAAAATGTACTAACTTGAATAAAAAATCTACTGTTTCCGTTGCAGCAAAAAGCTCAGGGTGAACATAAATGTCCCGATGAAAACGGAAGTGAAAGTGGAGCAGGAGACAACGCATAAGCATATAGAGGAAGATAGGAAGTTATTAATTCAAGCAGCGATAGTGAGAATCATGAAAATGAGGAAAGTCCTCAAACATCAACAACTTGTTGCTGAAGTTCTGAACCAACTTAGCAGCAGGTTCAAACCAAGAGTACACGTTATTAAGGTGATTTTTCATTTATTTTTGACTACAGAGATTAATCGTTTTCTTTTTTACAGATTCAGACTCATGGACTTGACCTCAAGCTGCCTACACTTTAAAAAAGAATTGTGTTTACTACGTCGGATGTTGGCGATTTTTGACACGGGTCAAAAATACGTTGGCAATTTTTTACAAGTGTTAAAAATACGATGGCAATTTTTTACAAGCGTTAAAAAACCGTTGACGATTTTTTACAAGTGTTAAAAATACGTTGGCAATTTTTTACAAGCGTTAAAAAACCGTTGACGATTTTTTACAAGCGTTAAAAAACTGTTGGCAATTTTTTACAAGCGTTAAAAAACCGTTGACGATTTTTTACAAGAGATGAAAATAAGTTGGCGATTTTTGACACGAATTAAAAATACGTTGGCGAATTTTTTACACCGCTGTTTTTTTGATTCGAAAATTAACAACGTTCGATGTTTTAAATGACACGAGTCTTTTTATGGTGTGGGTTAGCTGAAAATCTAATTGTACTATTTCGGTTTGAGCTATCTTGATGATCTCCGGAATCGTGACTGATTTAATGAACTATTCGTAGTTTCACCTTAATTTGACATGCACTTAGACAAACGTCATCTTTAATGATTTTTTTTTAAAACGAAAAAGCAAGCGTAGGAGCACGAATTTGCTCTAGAATTACCATAGTTATCCAAGTAAATGAGAGTATGATCTATGGAATCACTACTGACTTAATGAACATTTAATGAACCAGAACTGAACGAACCGGAACTGAACGAACCACTCGCAGTTTCATCAAAATTTGGCATTCACTTAGACATGCATGGCTTAATCTTTGAGACAATCATATTGGAAAGAGCTTTAAAATTAATTCGTTTTTCTTATTTCTTTTCTTAATTTCTTCATTTATTTTTTTATTTATTTTGTTTATTTATTTCCTTCATTTATTTTCTTCATTTCCTTCATTTTTGTCTTCATTTATTTCCTTCATTTCTTCTCTTAATTTCTTTTCTTTCATTTCTTTTCTTTTCTTCATTTCTTCATTTACTTTGTTTATTTATTTCCTTCATTTATTTTTTTCATTTCCTTTCTTCATTTCCTTCATTTTTTCTTCATTTATTTCCTTCCTTTCTTTTCATAATTTCTTCTCTTTCATTTCTTTTCTTCCATTTCTTTTCTTCATTTATTTTTTTCATTTATTTTCTTTATTTCCTTTATTTTTTCTTCATTTATTTCCTTTATTTCTTTTCTTAATTTCTTAATTTATTTTTTTATTTATTTTGTTTATTTATTTCCTTCATTTTTTTCATTTATTTTCTTTATTTCCTTCATTTCTTTTCTTCATTTATTTTGTTTATTTATTTCCTTCATTCATTTTTTTCATTTATTTTCTTTATTTCCTTCATTTTTTCTTCATTTATTTCCTTCATTTCTTCTCTTAATTTCTATTCTTTCATTTCATTTCTTCATTTATTTTGTTTATTTATTTCCTTCATTTATTTTTTTCATTTATTTTCTTTATTTCCTTCATTTTTTCTTCATTTATTTCCTTCAATTCTTTCCATAATTTCTTTTCTTCATTTTTTCATTTATTTTCTTTATTTCCTTCATTTTTCCTTAATTTATTTCCTTCATTTCTTTTCTTAATTTCTTTTCTTAATTTCTTTTCTTTTTATTTCTTTTCTTCATTTATTTTTGTATTTATTTTGTTTATTTATTTCTTTCATTTCTTTTCTTCATTTATTTTCTTTATTTCCTTCATTTTTTCTTCATTTATTTCCTTCATTTCCTTTCTTCATTTCTTTTTTTACTTATTTTGTTTATTTATTTCCTTCATTTATTTTCTTTATTTCCTTCATTTTTTCTTCATTTATTTCCTTCATTTCTTAATTTCTTTTCTTTAATTTCTTTTCTTCCATTTCTTTTCTTCATTTCTTCATTTATTTTTTTCATTTATTTTCATTATTTCCTTCATTTTTTCTTTATTTATTTTCTTTTTATTTATTTTCTTTATTTTTTCATTTATTTTGTTTATTTATTTTGTTTATTTATTTCGTTCATTTATTTTCTTTATTTATTTCTTTATTTATTTCTTCATTTATTTCTTTCATTTTTTTTTATTTATTTATTTCCTTCATTTATTGAAATGATATGATTGGATAATGATTAAATAGATAAATTGAATAGATAGATTGGATAGATGGATTAGATAGATGGATTGGATAAATTGGTTAGATAGATTTTTTTATTTCCTTCATTCTTTTCTTCATTTATTTACTTAATTTCTTTTCTTTCATTTATTTTCTTTATTTGCTTCATTCTTTCTTCATTTATTTCCTTCATTTCTTTTCTTCATTTCTTCTCTTTGCTTTCCCTTGCTCTTATAATTTTTCTTTTTTTTGCCCCTTTTTTTCTTCCCCTTCCTCACATTTTTTTGTTCTCTTTTCTTCTTCCTCTTCCCTTTATTATTTTTCTTCTATTTTTAATTTCTATCCTTTTTCGGCATGTTCAAGTTATCATATGCACAACAAGTTTTTTTCCGCGATTTCCAATTGTAAACAAATAAGATTTTTGCGTTCAAACTATAGGAGCAGAAAAAGCTCATAAAAGACATGGTTTTTATATCCAGTGGAGATAAAATTAATAATTTGTTTTTGAAGTAAAGTAATAAAATAATACGAAACTAGGTTATATCGTGCGCGTAGTTCTAATCTACAAAAGTGCCATTTTTATTTCTATGTTTTAAAAGCAAATTGTTATTTTCATTTCAACTGAGACTGCTTATTTGAAAAAAAATCTCTTTCCATTTTTCTTCATTCGCAATGATACTCTTTCTCTTTATTTTACTTTTCGTTATTTGCTTTATTTTTATTTTTCTCCATTTATTTTCTTTCTTTTTTCCATTTATTTTCTTTCTTTTTTATTCTCTTTTCCCCTATTCTTCCTTCTTTATAAATAAAGAGAAAAAAAATGATTCTTTTTCTTTATTTTATTTCTCTTTACTTACTTTCTTTATTTTATTTCTCTTTACTTACTTTCTTTATTTTATTTCTCTTTACTTACTTTCTTTATTTTATTTCTCTTTACTCACTTTCTTTTTTATTTTTCTCTTTATTTTCTTTCTTTTTTATTCTCCTTTCCCCTAATCTTCATTCTTTATAAATAAAGAGAAAAAAATGGTTCTCTCTGTTTATTTTCTCTCTATTTACTGTATTTTTATTTTTCTCTGTTTATTTTCTTTCTTTTTATTCTCTTTTCTCCTATTTTTTTGTAATTTATATTCTTCATTTCTGTAATTGCAATATCTGTTTATAAAGTTTGTATAAATAATAACATCTCTTGTAAATTGAAGAAAAATGTAATTTTTAAGTTTATTTTAGACATTCTAGTGCGTAAAGTAGTTATTTTACACACTGTCGTGAAAATTGTCATTTCATATTACGAATTACTGGGAAAATTACTCTTTACGCACCAGTAGGTAAAATTACACATTACGAACCAGTAGGAAAATTACTCTCTACGCACTAGTGGGTAAAATTGTTCTTTATGCACCAGTGGGTAAAACTGCTCTTTACGCACTAGTGGGTAAAACTGCTCTTTACGCACTAGTGGGTAAAATTGCTCTTTACCCACTAATGTCTAAATTCGAACTTTATACGTACTTTTTTTAAAAAAAAATCAAATTCAATATTACAGTCAGTTTTTTCTTGTTTTTGCAGAAATGTATAGATATTTTAATAGAAAAGGAATATTTAGAGCGAACGGAAGGACAAAAAGACACATACAGCTACTTGGCATGATCTGTTACAGTGGAACCTCACGAGGAAAAAGCTGACGTATGTAAAACAGAAATCACTGCATACAACTGCAGTTTTTGTGTCCCAATATTTATTTACGTTGACGATTAATTTTTCTACGTCAATGCTGCGTTAATACTCGCAGTCGTGTCGCTTCTCTGGTCGCATTTAGCTTCTGATTTCTACAATACATTATTATAAAAAAAAAAAAAGTTACTTCATAGTCGACTCGCTAGGCCTCCATTCTGTGTTGCTGGAATTTCCATCTTTTTCATTCCTTTAAAAATAAAAAAACTAAGTCACTCTTGAAAATTACGAAAATTTTGGGAAAAAAATGTAATTTCAGCAACACGAGCATATCATAATGAATATAAACTGTGCAAAGCTTTAAAAAAAAATCTCGATTTTTGTTTTTTTTTTATTTATTTGCGTAGAAAAAGGTATTTTGTTAAAATTAAATTTAAAATTAAATTAAACTTAAAAATTAACTTAATTAAAAAAGATTCTTAAAAAGATTAAAAGATTTTTAAAAAGATAAAAAGATTAAAAGATTCTTAAAAAGATTTTTAGAAAGATTGTATTTCAAATTTTTGTTCTGCGATACTAGAGAATTTTGTAAAAAGTGCGTTTTTTGTATAAGGGAAAATCATCGATTTTAATTGATAGAAAAAATCTGCTTCTTGATGGAAGAAATCCGTTTTATTAATTTAAATTCTATTAATTTTTCATTTTTAACACCTTCGAGTAGATATTAAAATTTTTGTCATTCGATCTTTTGTGAATTAAAAAAAAAAACAAAAACAAAAAACGAAGAAAAAAAAGGTTAAGAATATAGAGAAATAGAAACTTATTTTTTGCGGATCAAATTAAATATTTAAGAAAAAACAAAAATTTAACAAATAGTATAAAGTTATATGAGATAGCAATTTTAAGAAAAGCATAAATAACAACAAAAGGCTGAAATCGAGCGAGGTAGTCAAATTACGCATCGTACGTGAAATATTGTTGATTTTGTCAATAGCGTGAATATGACTTTTATGTATTTTACTTGACGACGTTTATTATTATACGAATATTTAATGAAAATCTCGTAAGACATTAATAATTAGAATCGGGCTTTCAAGAGAAAAGAAAACTGAGAGCCTTATAACTTGCTTTGTCCATAACGGTGCGTTTAGTTAATTTTTGAGGCTTTGCGAAAAACCTTGAAATTTCTTTTTTATCTTTTAAAAAGTAAAACAATCTTTTCCTTTTATTTTCAACTTTTTTTTTTAAACGTAAAACAACTTCTGCTAATCATAAGGTCAACTGACCGAAAATTTTGTACAGTCCAATATATAATTACTATTAGAATTATTTCTTGCACAAAACAAGACTTATGTAAATAAAACGAAATGTCATTTGGAACTATGAAATCAGTTCATTTAGAATTTAGTCCTTTCCGTTTTTTTCCTTTTTTTATCTTTTTTTTTAATATATTTTTACTTTTTTAAGAAGCGTTCATATTTTAAATAAAATTTTTTATTTTAAGTATGCTTTTTGTTTTTAAATAAACTTTTTATTTCAGAAAGAATTTTTATTAATAAAAGAAAACAATAAAAAGAAAGGTTGAATGTATTTTTTGTTTTTAAATATACTTTTTGTTTCAGAAAGAATTTTTATTAATAAAAGAAAACAATAAAACGAAAGGTTAAATATACTTTTTGTTTTTGAATATACTCTTTGTTTTTAAATAAAATTTTTGTTTCAGAAAGAATTTTTATTAATAAAAAAAAACAATAAAAACTCATTAAAAAGAAAGGTATATTTTTTAAGATTTATTTTTTGGTTTATAAAATATTTGTGATTGTGAGAGTGAGATTGTTACAAGTTTCGATTTGGTTTCCACTCTAAAAATTTAGTAAATTCTTCGTTGGTTATTTCAATTTGTCTACTTGCTTCTAAATAAGCCTGAAATTGAAAAAATTGTCAAATTGAAAATTAAACTTAATTGATTTTTTGATAATAGAGCATTTTAATGCTCTAAATTTTCTAAAAATTCTTGATTTTTACCTTTTGCTTTTTGAGATTATCCACGAGATGCATTTGTTTTTTATACGCTTGGTATAATTCGGATCGTTGCTTTTCCAAATTTTTAATTGCCAGTCTTTTTTCTTCTGAAATCTTTCTTATTTGGTCCCTCAAATCCTAGTTTGGAAATTGATTTTAAATGCATATAACAATTAATTCTACTACTACAAATAATAATAACAAATATAATAATGATTATAATATAATAAAAATTATAATATCACAATTATAGTATAATAATAATTATAAGATAATAATAATTATATCAAATAATTTTTAATTCGTGTAATTGTTGCATAATTTTTAATTTAATAGAATATAATTTGTAATTATATTATGTGTCGCGCTCTAAAGGGACTTTAGGTGCAGAAAATTGTAGGTTATGTTTGATGACAGTTTTAACTTGATTAAAGATTTGTTTTTAATTTTTTGCAATGAAAAGGAGGTTTCAATGAATATTTTGTGTCGTTTCGTCAAACTTTTCGTTTTCATAAACCGCTTTCCACTGCAAGTAATTAAAAATCAAGTTTTTGTCAAGTAAAAACTCACTAAACATAACCTGCAATTATGTTCCTTCTAAGGTTCCTTTCTTCGGAACACGCTACATATTTATAATTTGTTTGTAATTCTTTTTATTTTCATTTTGGAATTTGATTAATATTAATATTTATTAACATTAATATTTATTATATTAATATTTATTAATATTAATATTTATTAATATTAATATTTATTAATATTAATATTTATTAATATTAATATTTATTATA
>WNHD01001599.1:0-40560 GCA_011057455.1 Ganaspis sp. Gsp50 | reverse complement strand
TTTTTATTATACACTTCTTTTTAATCTACATTTCTTTTTTATTCTATACTTCTTTTTATTCTACACTTTATTTTAATCTACATTTCTTCTTTTTATTCTACACACTTCATTTTAATTTACATTTCTTCTTTCTGTTCTATACTTTTTTTTATTCTATACACTTCATTTTAATCTACATTTCTTCTTTTTATTCTACACTTCTTTTTAATCCATACATGTCTTCTTTTATTCTAGACTTCTTTTTAATCTACATTTCTTCTTTTTATTCTACACTTCTTTTTATTATATACTTCTACTAATTTACACTTCTTTTTGTTCTATACTAGCAAAAATAATAAATAATAATAAGCAAAAATAATAACACTAAATTCGTGTTAAAACAATACGAACCCAGTGAGAGGGCGCCACCGTCTATGTATTTTAGCATTGGCTCAAAATAACACAAAACAGATTTGAACCAATGTCTTTTACTATGTACACTTCCTTTTATTCTTCACTTCTTTTTTCTACATTTCTTCTTTTTATATTCTATTATAACTCTTCTTTTAATTCGACTTTTTCTTTTCTTTTGCGTCTCTTCATGTATTCTACCTCTCTTCCTCTTCTTCTACATTCATCTCCCCATTTGCAAACTGGAAACATTCTTCACCCCTGTGGCGCCCATTTAGCAGATTTGGCTACCCAAAAATAAAAAAAAATGTGAGGAACCCAATGGGGTTCCTCAAATATACAAAAAACTGTTATTTTTAATTTATTAATTGATTAATCTTCTCTGCGTATAATATAATAAACTTAGAACGACCATTGAGTAATAAGAAATAAAAATATATATTTTTAAACAAAGTTTATTGATAAAAATACAATGTTAATTATATATATTTCTTGACCTTTCTTATTTTCTCTCTATTTTAATAATATCAAAAGATTAATGTATGTTGGGGTCCTTATGAAATTGTCTTTATTAAAAGAGTGTTTTATTATTTTTGTTTACAGAAAGAACAAACGACTAGTGATAGGTCCGCGGGGAACTCACCTTACATTGATGACCTCTACCTAGACGATCAGGAAGCCTTGGAAGGTTCCGGTCGAGGAGGTGGAGAAGTTCGTGACGACTTAGAGGCGTCCGGAAGTGGCCTTGGGCCAGACGATGAAGATGGTGACGACGGTGGTCACGGTAAAAATTTAAATTTTAAACATTTCTTCCAGTTTTTACAAACTTTTTATTCTTTATTGCAATTCAGAATACATAATAATACACACTTTATATTGCAATTCAAAATACAATAATACACACTTTATATTGCAATTCAGAATACAATAATACACACTTTATATTGCAATTCAGAATACAATAATACACACTTTATTACAATTTAGAGAAAAGTGTTTTGTATATAGGTATATACACTGCAAAAACTGATGTCTTACAAATGTCTTAAACTAAGACATTCAGCGTTTCAAGACGCCAAAAATGTCTTATTTTGCTGTCTTAAAACGCTAAATGTCTTATAGAAAGACACTTGATGTCTTAATGTAAAACAATTGTAAGGCACCATTTTTTGCAGTGTAATTTTATATGTAATTTTTATATACCTACATACTTGTGCACAAATGCGAATAGGTGTAAAAAAGTGAAGTCTAAAAATGTTTGTTGCAACTCGTCATAGATTTATTAAAATTAATAACAGTCCTTGTTCGTACATAGTTTAGTGGAGACTAAATTTCGCATTCCCTTTTACATTCGTCATACCAATCGCCCCTGCTCACGACATCTCCAATCGTTGTACCAACAAACACTCAGTAACGACCTTCAAATCTCAAACAATACTTATAAAAAACCTAAATAATATAAGTTTAGAATGTTTCGAATAAGTTTATAGATACATATTTCATAGTATTTATTATAAAATGTATATAGTTCAATATATACGTTCAATATGTACGTTCAATATATATGTTCAATATATACGTTCAATATATATGTTCAATATATACGTTCAATATATATGTTCAATATATACGTTCAATATATACGTTCAATATATATCAATTAAAGACGTATGTTTAAAACGTAATCAGAGAAAAAAGTTTCAGTCATTTTTCACTAATTTATTTTTAGTGTTTATAAGCATTACAATAACATATGATAATTCTGCCAAATAATAATGAGAATGACACAATTGCGTGTTTAATACTCCCTATACGTCACAAATATTTATATCATAAATATATGCCTATAATAAGTCATAAATATTTGCCTTTGCCATAAATATTAGCCTACGCTATAAATAGTACAGAATAGTTCCTATTCTGAAATAGGATATAATAGCTAATATATAGTTTGCTGTATCCTAAAATTGTGTAGATTCCACAGCTAAATATTTCGATGTCCCTATCACAAATAACTATTTTTCGCTGTGGTATCTAAACTTTTAGCTATCACAGCGAACTTCACCGCAAAAACAGATGTCTTATTTTAAGACGTTTAGACATTTTAAGACGTTTAGGATGTATTCCTTATTGGTCGAAATAACATAAGACGCTTCCTTATTGGTCCAAATTTTAAGACGCCAAAAAACGTCTTAAAAATGACCACCTAAATGTCTTAAATCAAGACACCTGTTTTTGCAGTGTTTCATCTGTCTTAGCAAATATGTTAGCTGATTTAGCAAATATGTTAGCTGACTTATCAAACATATTAGCTGTGATGATAAAATATCATCAGCTAATTTTTTCTAGCTGTAACAGCTAACCTAGTCTTTTCCATATTGTTTTACACCATTTAATTCCAAAACAGAAATTTTGTATTTTCGCGCGGAAAAGGGTGTTTTTCAAACCGAGAAAAATCATTTGATCTTTACACGCCCGAGGGGATAAAGCATTTTACAAGGCTGGATTTACCTTTAGTATAAATTTCACTGGTATTTTGTGCGAGCAGTGACCGTTAACCATGGCCATTGTATTAAAGTCATAAGCGGGATGAAAAATCGTATGCACTGACTTCTTTTTAAGCGAGGAAAACGTCGAAGCGTGAAAAAGTTGATGAAAAACATTTGCCTTGAAAAGTGCATAGTGTAGGACCGTGACAGAAACACGCAGACAGTGATGATAGAATGACAAGTTGTGTAACTGATGGCACAGACGATACGAGTTGAACGAGCTAGGAAACCAAATGCAATCTTGTTAGACGTATTTATGGCATTTCCCAAAATTGAAAAACCAACTCCGTATGGATACCTCGCAGTCAGTCGTACGTCATCCTGAATCATGGTCATTGGAAATTCATTTCGGCTTTCATGACCGCACATATAACCATCGAGGAATATATATTGGAAAACGCGTGGAATTCCCAATGCACTTCGCCAGTAATATCTGCACGTTCATATATTCTAATGCGCACTTTTTAGGCATTTTTAATCATCGCGTGGTCCATCTAGTAAAACTTTTCATCGAAATTCAAAGATATTTTGACAAAAGAATATATAAATATAATACTGTATAAATATAATAATGTATAAATATAATATAATATAAATATAATATAATATAAATATAATACTAAAAATAAAATACTTCTTTTATGAGGAACCTATTGTGTGGAAGTCATAAATTATATTTTTATAATGTATTTTTCATAATGATAGTCTCGTGGTTTTTTATATAAAAAAATATCAATATTTAAAAAAAATATGAATTGATATCAAGAGTATTAAATTGATGTAGATTTAGTGGTCAGTTTATTACTTTTCGCATAAACATGGTACTTTTTGGTATCAAGTTAAAACTTGCGAAAAACTAGCACTAGTTAATGTGCTAGTGTTCAATGATTATAGTAAAAAGTATAAAAAATGTCTTTCATTTTCTTAAGATATAAAATAATAATTGGAACTAAACGTATGAATTCAGACTACTTTTTTAATTGTACAACTACCTATGTAAATTATAAGATTTCTAAAATAGCAAATCTTTTAAGAAGATTGATATTTTTTGAGATTTTCCTTTCTTTTAAGAAAGCAAACGTAAAAATTATTCTCTGGTCTTTCTTTGTTTGAAATTAAAAACAAAACTCATAATTTTAAGTTGAAGACAAAAAACAATATAGAAGAAAAAAACACCATGAAACCAAAAAAAACGCACTTTTTTGTAAATTTATTATAAAATCACTAAACACCCTTCTAATCAGTAATGCACTAAAAGGGTTCTTAAAATATTTTTAAAAAACAGTATCCGATGTTATTCGAAAACTGATGAAAATGGAAGTAAATTTATCATGAAAATGAAGGCAACATTGTCATGAAAATGAAGGTAACATTGTTATGAAAATGAAGGTAACATTGTCATGAAAATAAAGTTAATATTGTCATGAAAATTAAAGCAAAATGTCCTTTTGAAAAACGTGTTATTATGTTTTTGAAGAAGTTGATATATTAATAGCCTTCCAAATTCTATAAAAATATTTTTTAATTCAACGATCGGTACTAAATTTGTAAAAAACGACTCCAAAACAGCCCCTATTACATTCTGCTTTTATTTTACATTATTAAGGCAAAATGAAAAAAAAGGAATAAAAAACACTTTCATTTTACTTATAATTTCATTAATAAATGAAAAATGTATAATTTACCATTTTGTGTAAAACATTTTGAAAACTATTGTCATGGCTTTAATTTGGAGCATAAATAAAGCTGGAAAATCTCCTTAAAGTTTTCCGTTACATTTATTTTTATGACACTTTCGAAGTACTTTTCAAGCAAAAGTTTTTTTTGAAAAGTATTCTTATGGTTTAAATTTGCAGAAGACAACTCGAAACTTTTTTATTAAAATCTTGTTTATAACTTTTGCAAAGCGGTTTTTATATTATCTAATTTAACGAACTGTACGATGATTAAGTGCTTTTTTGTTAATTGCAAATTTATTATTTCAGAGTTCACCAACATTCACCAACACAATACATTAAATACAACACCTAAAAAAGTGCCGGAACCCAGTGTTCCACACATTGACGAAAACGTACCTCCTAAACCAAAACAGGTGAGTTTAACTTTAAATTTTTGAAAAACTAACTAAAAAGAGGTAAACAAACTAAAGAAAGATAAACAAACTTAAAAATAACTAAGAATTAATTTTGGAAGAAATACAAGGATTATTTTTAAAGATATTACAGGAATTAATTATTCAAGAAATTACAGGAATTAATTTTTCAAGAAATTACAGGAATTAATTTTTCAAGAAATTACAGGAATTAATTTTCAAGAGAAATTACAAAAACGAATTTTTAATGAATTTACGAGAATTAATCTTTCAAGAATTAGAAATAATTAATTTTCATAAATAAAAATAAAGGACGAACTTAACATTTATTCTTCAAGAATAGAGCAAATATCAGGAAAGATTAAAAAACGAAAAAGAGTTATTTTATGAAAAGCAATCTTTTGAAATAAAAAAGAAATCAAAACGTCAAGAACGAAAATCGAAAAAAAATGTTGGTCCCTATAAACACATTTTTAAATTAATTGCAATTCAAATTATTATTTCCTTACTATTACGGCCTTTTTGCTTATTAATTTTTAAAAATTGTCAATAATAGACAAATAGCGTTAAAGAAATCAAAAATTGTTTTCCATATTCATTCGTTTATCAAAAAATTACACTTTACTTTTCTAACAAATATTGACTTTTAATTTTTGTTGTATTGACAATCGGAATACAATCGATTGCACTCAAGGTCAAAATTCATCGATTTATTTAAAAAATATCGTTATCGAATTCAGATTAATTGAAGAAAAAATTAGAATCATGGACCACAATAGAAAGAGATTAGTTAACTTCATAGAAAATGAAACGTTTTTTATTTTAAAAAATGCAAATTAAATAATTTGTTTTCTTTTATTATTTATATTGCTTCCTCACAGAGGAAGCTGTTTATTTTTTATTTATTTTTTGTTCGTTTATTTGTTTATTTTCAGTTTTGTATCTATTTATTTTCATTAATTTATTCTCAACTATATTTATTCAGTTTTATTGTTTTAAAAACATAAATTTCTTTTTCACAGAGTATCCCTGATACTGTACCTAAATCAGACAACGGTGTTGATAATTTCGACTCGCCTTCGGATATTGACGAAGATATGGAAGACACTCAGGACTTTGGGGTCCATATGAACCCCAAAACAGAAGACCGAGCCAGCTCCTTCTTTGCGCAACCAGGAGTGCTCGCTGGTAAGTGTACTTTCACGAAAAACTTGTAAAATTATTTAAATATTGTTGTTTAACATCCGCTCACTACAATTCATAAAAAAAAAAAAATAAAAGCGCTAAAACTATCTTCATTTCTTACCTAAAAGATTTTTTATATCACTTTTTTTTTATAGAACATGCGTTTGTAAGATTTATTACAATTCACAAAATAATAGAAATAAGCTAAAATTTTTTTCACTTTTCATCCAAAAGTGTGCTCATGAATTAAGTTCATAAAGTTTATCTCATGAATTTCTAAGATTCAATTTCTATTTAAGAGATGAGTGAACATTTGAGTTCGTAACATTTTTTTCGTTTACGAGAAAAAGAAAAAGAACTTTTGTTATTTGTAAATTTGTTCAAATATTATTTTTAAATAATTTTTAAAGAGATTTTGATATCTATTCTTTTTTTGAAATTTCTATTTTGCTCTTTTTTCAAGAGTTATTTTATTCTTATTTATATAGTTATTATTTATAGTTATTATTTATAGTTATTATTTATAGGTATTATTTATAGTTATTATTTATATTTTAAAAAGAAAAGTATGCACGAGTCGGATTATTGTAATATTTTGTTTTTTTCACTGCTAAATAAAGACTCAATAAATTAGGAAAACAATGCTTCTCTATGAGGAATCAAAATACTACAACAATAATAAAGCAAACAAAAATTTGCTTTAGTTAATATTTAAATATAAAGAAACATTGATTTTTACAGAATTTGCTTACTACAGGCAAAATTTCTTTTTTTATTTATTGTTAACCCAATAAGAAGAATTTTACAATTCAATTAAAAAATCACACTTTTTCAACTATTTTGAATTCCATTTCTCTCCAATTCAAACCTATTCTCTGCAAGAATCAAGTTTCAGGAAAAAATTAAATAATTGTATCTAGCTTAATTTGAACATCTTGCAAGGAATAGAAAAGAATCGGAGAGAAATGGAATTCAGAATAATTAAAAGAATTTAATTTTTTTCCATTTTTTTCTTCTTACTGGGAAACGAAGAAAGAGTTGCAAATCTCAGATGTCATAAATGTTCAAAGAAATAATTTAAAAAAAAATTAAAAAAATGAAAAACAGAAATAAAAAAATGTTTAATAATGAATCAGGGTTTCTACAAATTTCCCTTCACTAAATTCCATGATATTTCCATGATTTCCAAGAGAAAGATAGAAAAATTTCCATATGATGTTTTTTAATATGTTTTTTTATTAAAAAAAGCATTTTCATTTTTTGTAAGAATTTAAATTACTCAAGATCAATATTTTTAATTTTAAAACCATTTTATGTTTTATGAAATGTTTTTAAATATTTTGAATTATTTTCACATATTTTGAAGTATTTTTAAATATTTAGAAGTATTTTTAAATATTTAGAAGTATTTTGAAATAATTTGAAGTATTTTTAAATATTTTGAAGTATTCTGAAATATTATACTTTTAAAATATTTTAAGAATCTAATATTTCAAAATCTGTTTATAATTTGTTTAATACTTAAAATGCTAATATTTTCAATTACTTTGTAATATTTGGAAGTTTTTTTTAAAGAATTTTAAAGTAATTTTAGGTACATTTGAATATTTTGAAATGTTTATAAGTGTTTTTTAATATTTTGAAGTATTGGGAGGTATTTGGAAATATTGTAAAGTAATTTTAAGTATTTTTAAAGATTTTCAAGAAATTTTAAATATTTTGAAGTATATGGAAGAAGTCTGAAATATTTTAACGTTGTTTTAAGTATTTTGAAATATTTTAAAGAAATTTTAAGTATTTTTAAATATTTTGGAGTATTTGGAGGAAGTCTGAAGTATTTTAAATTTGTTTTAATCATTTTGAAATATGTTAAAGAACTTTTAAGTATTTTTAAATATTTTGAAGTATTTGGAAGTATTTTGTTGTACTTTGAAGTATTTGTAAGTAGTTTTAAATATTTTGTATTATTTTGAAGTATTTTGAAGTACTCTGAAATATTTTACATACTTTTAAAATATTTGAATAAACTAATACTATAAACTCTTTTTATAATTTATTTAATACTTAATATACTAATATTTTTAAATACCTACTTTGAGCTATTTTAAAGTATCTTTAAATATTTTGAAGTATGTTAACATGGTTTGAAATTATTTGAAAATATTTTGAAATATTATGAAGTATTCTGAAGTATTTTGAAATATTTCAAAAACATTTTAATTATTATTGAATATTTTTGAGTACTTTGAAATAGTTTGAAGTATTTTAAAGTAGTTTTAAGTAATTTAAAATATTTTAAAGGCATTCTAAGTATTTTTAAATATTTTGAAGTTTTTTTCTATAAAAAAAAGGTCTAAAATTTTGGTAAAACTTAATAAACATCATAAAGTAAAGAAATTAAATAAAAAATTGAATTTCAATGATATAAATGAAAATTCCATGAGATTTCCATGATTCCATGAAGAATAATGAAATTCCATGAGAATTCCAGATTTTCCATGTTTTCCAGAGTTGTAGAAACCCTGTGAATGAAATGTTTAATAATGAATGAAATGTTTAATAATGGATGAAATGTTTAATAATCAATGAAATGTTTATTACTGAAAGAAATGTTAATTAATGAATGAAATGTTTATTAATGAATGGAATGTTTAATAATAAATGAAATGTCTAATATTGAACGAAATGTTTAATGATTGAAAATTGTTTTCAGCTGTGATTGGCGGAGCAGTTGTTGGTCTGCTGTGCGCGATTCTCGTGGTAATGTTCATCGTCTACAGGATGCGCAAAAAGGACGAGGGCTCGTATGCTTTGGACGAACCGAGAAGATCACCGGCGACGCAGTCATATCCAAAACCTGGGGCGCCACACCACAACCGGGAATTTTACGCTTGAAGCTCTTTAGCTCAGGCCACCGGCAAGTCCTTGCGCCCCACGAAATCACCTCAAGACCGATACTGATCGACCAAATCGATTATAACGTGGATCGCAGCTGGAATACTATTGATCAGCAACTGAGCAAAAGTCCTGCGAGCCATTAATAGCCTGCAGGAAAGGACGAGCGTCACTCAATCTTTTTGCCAAAGCACTCAGCCACCTCTCAAAACTCAATATTCATCTTTATTTCCCCTCTTTTCTTTTCTCCCCAATCATCCAATAATTGAGTTTTTAATCATCAAATTCCTCCTCGTCGCTCAAGTATTTCTTCCCCAAGTTTTGAAAGTTCATGCAGTGTCCTCGAAAGTCGAACTTAAAAATTCGACGACCGCTGGACACGGTCCAATTATTAATTAGTGCACATAATTTTGAAAGATTCCTCTTCGAGAGTGTTTGACATTCCTTGACAAATTAGTCTAAGCGATTCCTTGCAAGTGCAATTTTTTATTGAGTGCGAGCCATGTTATTGAGATGTGAAATTGGACGCTCGTCCAATCAGGCAAATCGTCAAACTCTATTGACAAAGATGAAGAAATTTCAGATGCATTTATGTAGAGTGTCCACACATCTGTGTATAGAATCGAACAACTTTGATATATATCGTGGTCGATTACGTTGGCCATCTTGTTGGGTGGAAGAAGGGATGATTCGCGATCATTCTTGACTCGTGTCGCATTTTTAGAATCCATGACTCTCTATTCTCTTTGCCGGGTATAATGCTTCGTCGATTCCTTGGAACGCTCCAAAATGTCTTCAATCACTAACAATAAGATACACCTGCGTATACTCTTTTAGTCAACTCCAATTTTCAGTCAACTCAAGAGCTGCACAAAGCTTCCCAAACGAATTTCTTTCCAATCGCAAACTTTCCAGAAAACCAACACTTGGCGGATAATGTATCAACGAATCGGGGGTAATTAAGTAAAAGGAAATAAAGCAAGTGAATGACAAAAATACAAAAAAGTGAAGGAAAAAAATACAAAGAAGAAGTGAATGAAAAGAAATACAAAAAAGTGAATGGAAAGAAAGAAGAAGAACGAAAAAGACAGAATTTATAAGAAAGAATGCAATCAGAGATCAAGAATTTTGGATTTAAAAAAAGTATTTGGGAAATATTAGCGAGGATTGAGAAAAAGTGTCGGAGATTGAGAAGTGACAAAAATTGAGTAAAAGTGTCAGAGATTGAGAAAAAGTGTCAGGAGAAATAATGTGCAAGAACCTGGAAAAATTGTGTAAAAGATAAAAGAGAAATGGTGTACAAAACCAAGCAGAAATTATAAAAATGGCGAAGAAGAAATAGTGTACGAAATTAAGGAAAAGGTATTTTAAAAAGGAAAATATTGTAAGAAAGGAAAATATTATAAGAAAGAAAATATTACAAGAAAGAAAATATGACACGAAAGAAAATATGACACGAAAGAAAATATTTCGAGAAAGAAAATATGACACGAAAGAAAATATTACAAGAAAGAAAATATGACACGAAAGAAAATATTACTAGAAAGAAAATATGACAAGAAAAAAAAACAGAACTTCCTCTATAAGGGAGGGATATTATAAAAAGAACAAATTTCATAAAGTAGAAAGCAAAATTGCAACATCTGATCCAAAGTATTAAAAAAGATAAAGCGAGAATTGTAAAAAAGTGTATAAAATAAAAGGAGGTAGAAGGTAAAAGAAGGTACAATAAAAAAGGTAGAAGATAGAAGGAAATGCAAGTTAAAAGAAGACAAAGGATAAAAAACACAAGATAAAAGGAAACGCAAAAAATAAAAGAAGATACAGGATAAAAAATATACGATGAAAGAAGATACGTGATAAAAGAAGACTCAGGATAGAAAAGGCACACGATAGAAAGAGACACATTATTAAAAAAACACACAATAAAAGAAGACACACGATAATAGAAGATACAGTATAAAAGAAGACACACTATAAAAGAAGACACACTATAAAAGAAGACACACTGTAAAAGAAGACACACTATAAAAGAAGTCACACAATAGAAAAAGATATACAATTAAAAAAACACACGATTAAAAAAAACTCACAATAGAAGACACGCAATAGAAAAAGACACACAATTAAAAAAACTCACAATAGAAGAAGACACACAATACAAAAAAATACACAATTAAAAAAAACAATAGAAAAAGACACACAATTAAGAAAAGCAATAGAAAAAGACACACAATTAAAAAAAGCAATAGAAAAAGACACACAATTAAAAAAAAACAATAGAAAAAGACACTCGATTATAAAAAACACATAGTAGAAGAAATCACGCAATAGAAAAAGACACACGATTAAAGAAACACAATAAAAGAAAACACACAATAGAAAAAGACTCACAATAAAAGAAGACACACGATACAAGAAGACACAATGTAACAGAAGCTAACATAAAAATAATACACTGTAAAAAAGCCAAAATAAAAATAAAACACTGCAAAAAAAGTAAAAGAAGAACAAGTTTCAACATAAATAGTTAAAAGGTGAAAATAGGGGTAAATAGTTACAAGATGAAAAAGACAAAATATAAAAGAAGAAAGAAAAGAAAGAAGGAAAAAAGGAAAGAAGAAAATAAAGAAAGAAGATAAAAAAGAAAGAAACAAAAAAAGAAACAAAAAAGGAAGAAAGAAACAAAAAAAGAAAGAAAGAAAAGAAGAAAGAAAAAAAAGAAAGAAAAAAGAAAAAAAGAAAGAAAGAAAGAAAGAAAATAAAAGAAGAAAGAAGAAAAAAGCTACAATATAAAAAATAAAACCAAAAAAGAAAAGAAATAATATTCCAAAGGCTCAGAAAATAAATAGCAAAAGAAGAAAAAGAAATTCAAGCCCGATAAAAGAAATTGAGAAATGAACTATCGGCTGGAAATACCGATTTGCAAGTGCACGCTCTCGTTTTGACGGAACATCGGAAAGTTTGTTGAAAATGGTCGTTCCCAGTCTTGTTGTTGTTGCTTCTTGAGAGATAGATTTATCTCGTGTTTTTATACATTGCAGACTTGTCGTCGATTCGTCTTGTAAATATAGGGCGGTGAATCGATTGGTTCTCCATTTTTTTTTCCTTTTTTTTTTGTCACGAATCGACCAAGTACATACATTGTGAGGTGTAGAATATTTTCGAAAGCAACTCGGCGTTGAGATAAAAGAATAGAAGAAGAATGGGCGAGTCCTGGATAGTGAACAGAAAAGAGACTTTTTTCGTGTGACAAATTCGTCCCTCCTTCTACCTCGATATGTGAATCGTGTAATGTAATTGCGTCTAGTGGCAGTAATGTTTAAATTAAGAGACAAGTTTCGGGAGATTTGAGATTATTATATTGCGTTGAAATTGCTGTAGATTTGGGGCGAAAGGAAGCTACTGTTGTCCCGGAGTAACGCACACGGGTCTTGACTGACTGAAATGAGTTTGCCATATAATTTAAAGCAACAAAGAAAAAAAAAAAGGAAAAAATGCATTCCGTGATTCTGTCTCGTCCGGTATATTTATTGTTTTGAATTGCGGAATGATTTATTATTTATTATTGACTCGGTCGATTTTGTGTCGTTATTTTATACCGACTGCTTCTTCTTCTCCCAATTCTCACCCTTCCTTCCGCTAAAGTCGTTCTATTTTTCTAAACTCTCCGAATCTACAGAGAAAGGCAACTGATCCCAGTCTTATTATTTATATTGGTCCCTCTGCGTGTGATGCAGAGCTCTTTTTTTTTGGACGCAGAACACTGCGAGTGCGATAGAACGACACGTTGAAAAAGATATCAAGCCGATACTGCCATGTTTACTACCTAAGAAACAACAATTTGGTATGTAACTTTCACGAGTCCGCCTTATTCGCAATTGTAAACTTGAATATATGAACAACCTTTTCATCTTTATCATTCTCATCTTCAACTCCATCGTTAGCCTCATCGCCATCAATGTCATCATCATCGTCGTCGTCGTCGTCTTTGTAATAAGACTTTTTTTTTCTCGTTACTTTGTACTTTTTTATAAAATCGACTTGTTTCTGTCCTGTTTAACTTCAAATTTCGACCAACCAGACTGCAAGAGAGCGAAAATAATCCATGTTACAATTAAGATCAATTTTTCCTCATTTTGTAATTTATATTTGCTATTTTCTTTTCTTAATATTATCACTTTATTATTTTTATTTTCTATTTTTTATTTATTATTATTATTTCTATTATTATTATTATTATTATTATTATTATCATTATTATTATTATTATTATTATTATTATTATTATTATTATTATTATTATCATCATTATTATTATTATTATTATTTCTATTTTTATCTATATTTATCTCTATTGTTATTATCTTTACTATTTATAAAATTATATTCAAATTTTCCTAAATTATCGAATGATCAACTTCACTAAAATAATGAAAAATTTATTAATCGTTCGATTACAAAAGAATAACATTTATTGATATTTCATTAATTTTCTTACAATTCAGTTTCAAAAAATATCTAGTTACTTTACATAAATTTGTTTAATAAATGAAATGAAATGAAATAAATAAATAATTACTAAATTGTATAATTACTGAATGGGAGAATTACTAACTGGAAAAATTGATAAGAAGTAAATAAAAAAAAGCAAAGAAGCATTTACCAAACAGAAAAATGATTGCCATTGTAAAATGATTGAAATGATTGAATGATTTGCCATTCAAATGACCTAAAATTATTTTCGCTCTTTTCAGTACGTTCTGTTAATAAGACTTCTTTCTTCTGCACTACAGATATATTCGTGAAAGTAAAAAAGAAAGAGAAATGATTAAGTTCCCTTCGAATTGGAATGAACAAAAATATACGCGCAAAATAAAAAAAGAAGCAAAGAAAGAATAAATAAAGAACAAATAATTGAAGAATGAATAAGTGAAAAATAAAGAAATAAAGAATGAATCAGTAAAGAATAAAAAATAAATAAATGAAGAATGAATAATTAAAGAATAAAAAATAAATAAAGAGTGAATAAGTAAAGAATACAAAATAAATGAAGAATGAATAATTAAATAATAAAAAATAAATAAAGAATAAATAAGTAAAGAATAAAAAATAAATAAATGGAGAATGAATAAATAAAGAATAAAAAAAACAGCGAAAAGTAAAGAAAAAGAATAACATAAACGCCAAAATTGCGGCAAGGTGGATAAAAATTTCTGAAATTTCACGTAAAAACTTGATCTTCCGATTTGCGATAATTTTACAGCGCAAAATATAGAATTTGAATGAACAAATTGTCAGAAATCTTTGAAAAAGATTTAAAACATTTAGGAATAAAAAATTACAAATTTTATTGAGCCGCTTCTTTGCTTGAATCTTAGCAAGAAAAAAAGATCAAAATAGTGCAACAAATTATTAAATTATTCTGAGATTGTTTTTATATTCGCATAGATTTTTAAGGAATTGTAAAAAAAATTGAATAGATCTTACACAAATTGCTTATTAAAGAATACGTGTCTGAAAAATCAGTATCTAAAAATTGCGTACGTAAAAGTGCGTATCTAAAAATTTGTATGTAAAATTCGTATGTAAAATTCGTATGTAAAATGCGTATGTAAAATGCGTATCCAAAATGCGTATCCAAAACGCGTATCCAAAATGCGTTTCCATGCGTATCCAAAAATGTGTATCCAAAAATGCGTATCCAAAACGCGTATCCAAAAATGCGTACATAAAGATGCGTAGGCACTATAAAATACGTATCCAATAAAACTCGTATCACAAAGAATAAAAAATCCAATTTCAAAAATTCGTATCATAAATGAAAAATCGTGTCATGACAATTCGCATTAATTCATATTCCTAAGCCAGTTAATTAAAAATCGACAAAAAGGAATGAATCTGTAAAATGAGAATTGGATTAATCTAGGATTAATTGGAAAATTAGATTATTTAAGCAAAATGTACGAGTTTTTTGAAACAAAATGTCAATGAACAGAAAAAAAATAGTCATATCTTTAGTAAAAATTCGGAATTGACAGAACAGCGCCTTATTGGTTAGCTTCCGTTGGGTCCATCAATTTTGTACAAAGTATTTTAATTCGCATTTGTAGCCTCTTTCACTATTGCAACAATAACTTTGTAATTGTCGTTGCTTGTGGTAAAAAAAACCCAGATTTTCTTACTCAAGAAACTGCTGGACATGATTTTAAGCAGAAAGCATTTTTATACGTGTGTATTCAACAAATGACACTCGCCTCAATCGTACAGAGTGAATTAGCGCTTTGAAAAAAAGAGAAAACATGAAAAATTGTCTACGACGTAAGAAGAAGAGATTTGAAAATGCAGACCTCGAAGTGCTTCAACACTTCGAGAACCGTCTGATCTTGATGTTTTCCTTCTTCATGAATTTGTTAAGTAATTATTAAATAATAGAATTATTAGCGATTTTGACGAACTGTGTTCCATGTTATTTACGTAATTTATTTTTTCTTTTGAAGCGTCTTTCCCTTCTTCAAACGCATCTTTTCATCGATTTTTGCAGTGTTTTAAAATTGATGATGACAAATATGAAAAATATTACCATCATAAAATCGATGTTTTTAATTAATGTGTTTTAAATTCATATCTTTATATTAATATCTTTTAAATTAATATCTTTACATTATAATGTCTTTAAATTAATATCTTTTAAATTAATATCTTTCAAATGAATATCTTTAAATTAATATTAATATTTATGAAAATAGTTGTCTTTTCTGTTAATTTTCCGTCAAAAGAAATTTTGTGAATAATTTTCGTCTTTTATTTTTGCTTCCTCAAGAGGAAGCTTTGTTTTACCTTTTTATTTTCTCGTTGAGTGTTTGATGAAGTTGCGTCGAAGAAGGTTGAGAAGACAAATTCTTTTTTATTTGGACAAAAAATTATACTTGGAAAGTTGGTCGTCGCTTTTTGCGTCGAGCTGTAAAATTTTGTTTTTGTTTTATTTATTGCCATCAAGTGTAATGTTTGTACGAATTAAGGTGTGATTGACGCTTTAGTTAGAAGCTCAATAAAAAAAAAAAATAAAAATAATGAAACGACGGCAAGGTGATCTACGTGTATCTTTTAATTTGAGAGATAAACGTGTGAGAATTCTGCGAGAAGTTTCGTCGAAAAGACGCTCTGTCTATGTTTTAAGGGAAATAATAATATTAATCATGGTAGTAATTGTAACTATAATTATTGTAATGAAGGCATATTTTATAAGAGGGTGATTAAAAATCTTTGAGATGAATTTAAAAAGACGCCAGGACGGCGAGATGTTTCTATCGCGGACAGTGTTGTTGTGTAGGCCAAGCGTGGACGAATGAATATTATGAATATTTGAATAATTTTAATGCGAGTACGATTAATAATTTAATGATAAAGATAACGATTAACATTGTTACTTTTTTAAGTGTAAGTATCGTTTTTCTAGCGTCTACTTGTATACTGCTTGTATGTGTACGTGTATATATTTATCTTGATAGGAAAAAGTCCTAGGAAAGTATATACATGTATATGTATATTTTTTTGTTTGTTTTTTTTTTGGTCACGAATACGTCGAGGCGACGTTTTCCGGAATCTCAATAATTTTCTTTTCGACAAAAGATAAAAAGTACTGATGCAAAACTTGAAAAAAAAGAACAACTAAAGATATTGCCTCGTCGCGGACGTACAGTAATGACACGTTATTATTAATTAACAACAATTAATAATAATTGCACTACATTAGCATGGTAACGATTAATATTGTATGTCGTCGCTCCTATTCTGTAAATAAACACTGTACCGAATAAGACAGACGTACGAACAATTCTTATTAAACATCTCTGTGTCTTGATTTTTATCATTTCATAAAAAAACATTTTTCTTTATTTTTTTGTTACACTTATCAATAATGAGAAAGTATTTTTTAAAAGTTTTGGCTTCTTTTTGCTTTTTGTTTGATTTCGTTTGTTTATTTTTGAGTCAAAAGAGTCAAGAAATGTAAAAAAAAAGAGTCAAGAAATTGAATAAAAAGACAAAAAACTCCTCTATATGAGAAAGTGATTTTTTGTCAAAAATTTGAATTTTTGTTCCATTGGGAAATAATTATTTAAAAAATTCTTTGATAATTTAATCGTAAAAAAAATCGTAAAAGTCGTAAGAAATAGTATGACGTTAAATAAGTAAAATAAATAAATTATGATAAATAAATAAATTATGATAAATAAATAATATATGATATTTAATAAAATTATAAAATTAAGATATTTAAAAATGTTTAAATAAATGACATTTTTAAAAAAGGGACAATGTTTAAATAAGAGCGTAGTAAATTTTCATTTTTTTTTATTTTAAATAAACAACAGAAAAGTAGATATATTTTAATGCTATCAACGGTAGAAAATTGAGCACTGACAAGAATAATCTCACATAATATCATATATGTAAACAAATACGTATAAAATTTATTTTTACAAAATTACACTAGCAAGTAAGTGAAAAGCGCTGAAGTCCTTAATATATAATGTGATGTTTTTGTTCCTAACCCGTATAAAAATAATTATCTCAAGACATTAAATATCGGAAGTTTATAACAAGTTCAGTATTTTAAAAAGTAAATTGCTTACAATTTTTTCATTCAAGTTATTTCTAAAACAGTCAATATTCTATATGACTATATTTACTGAATGTCTATGGTAATTTTTATTCATTTTTAAAATTTGTTGAAAAAAGAAAAAAAGAAAAAAAAGAATTTGAAAAATCTTTTAACGTCCGAGGATTGATGAAATGATAAGAAAATGAAAAAAATAAAAATATAAGTGAGAGTCATTGTCAGGTCCCGTCATTGGGATTTAAATGAAAAACAACCTCTGTAAGTTAGAAACCTCTATAAGTGAGAAAAAATTCTCGGTCTCTTGGACTCTCACTTATCCAGGTTCGACTGTATATGCTTTAAAAAATTACTTTCGTTTTTCAAGATAAAGTAATTTCATACATTCATTATTTAACTTTTTATTATTCATCATTTTCACTATTATTTATTATTTTTTATATTTCATATTTCTTCATGTATTCATTTTTAATTTTACAATTTTAGTTTTCACTTTTGCAAAATTTACTTGAATACTTTAATTTACTCAAACAAAACAGAAAAATATAAAATCAAAATAATAATTTAAAAGAGTAAACTTTTTATCTTATTTTGTAAATATTTCTATACTTTACAAATTAAATGATAAAACATTTTTAAAGCATTTTTGTTCGCTTTGGATTCTATAATACAAATTTAGACTAAGATTTGGTGTGATTTTGTCTCACTGTAAGTATCACACTCTTTTTTTTAAAAAAAAAAGTGTAAAAAAAAAGTATAATTATAAGAGTTATGAAATTATAAAGTAATAATTACTTAAAACTTTTAATTAAAATGCTAAACGATTTTTTCATGATTCTTAAATTTAATTTTCAACAAAAAATTGTTTCATGCAATTGCATGAAATATTGTTTGGCAATATATTAAACAATATATAAATAATAATTTTAATATCAACATATTAATAATTTTAAAATTTCAATACCAATATATTAATAATTTAAATATTTCAATACCAATATATTAATAATTTTAATACCAAATAAAAAAACATAAACATCCAGTATTTAATTTTGGTTCAATCGCATAATTACCAAATATTTCTAAACAAAATCCTCTCTCTAGATATTGATTCAAATAATAATTAAATCGATTCAAAGTGAAATCTGTCAAAGATTTCACAAACAACAATTCCCAATATTCTTGGACGGTAAAATATTTTCCCCTCTCCATTTTGTTTCTAGAAAACGTCTAATAAATAGTTTTATGAAAAAGAATGACTTGTATCTTTTCGAAATTACCATTCTCGCTATTATAAATTGCTTTTCATAAACGGCTTTAGATATTTGTGAAAAGATTCATTAACACTTTTTTGATTTAAAGGACTCTTCATAGCTTCGTCGAATAAATGCTGATAAACATTTCCATCGTATGCACCCAGAGCAGAACCCAAAATTTCATCTCGAATGTCAAATCCGTCAACAAGTCCAACAGCATTGGGTCGGATTAAAGATAATAATTCTTCCAGACGTTTTTGAAGCACAGGTACATCTTGAGTATTTAGACACGAAAACTGCAAAAGAAGTAAAAACTTATGTGTTACAAATAATTACAAGAACTTTAAAAAAATCGAAGATAATTGTGGAAGAGAAGTTTTATAAAAACTTATTTTAGGGACAAATTGTTATTAGAGAAAAAATTATAGAGGCTGCATTTTACGAGAATAAATTATGAGAAGAAAGAACAAATGTTGACAAGAAAGAACAAATGATGAAAAAAAGAAAAAAAAGAAAAAAAAGAACAAAAGTTGAAAAGAAAGAACAAATTTTCAAAAGAAAGAACAAATGTTGAAAAAAAAGAAAAAAAGTTGAAAAGAAAGAACAAAAGATGAAAAGGGACAAGTGAAAAAAAATTACGTACTCTGAGGAAGTCTCCGACTCTTTGGAGGACCCAGTAAATTGAATACAATTCGCAAAGTTGCATCAAAACTTGATGAAGATTTTTTGAAACGGAAGTGAGGTTCCTGACTCCATTGATGTAAGTTTCTACTAAGAAAACACGACAATGCGACTCGGCTGCTTGAGACAATTCAATACTTGTCGCATTCCAAGCGTCTTCCTGTGACATTCCCTTTTTAATTCGTCCTTCCATATTTTCCACGGCAAGCTGAATTTTCCTGTTAAAAAAAGTGTCTGTATTTTTTATTTAAGAACGTAACAGTCAAAAGAAAAGTAAGTTCGTTTTATTTTGCTTTTTGAAGTAGAAGTAAAACACTTACAAAACGAATTTACTGTTGTATAATTTTTACTTTACAATTATTGCCATACAATTATTGAAACAGTTACTGTTACTGTTACAAAAACATTACAGAATGAACCAAGTTGAAGTCCACAACGTTTTTGATCAACGATTTAAATTAAAAAAAATTTTCTATTTATTTTTTCTTTCCAATTTTTATCTCAAAAGATTTGTTGAAATGTGTTTTATTTAACTTTTGTTAAAAGATATTGTAGGCAATAATTTTTATAATATTCCACTTGATGACACATTAATTTCTTTTAATCGTTGACAAAACGTAAAGATATTCAGGTTTTAAACTATCTCGAAATTAACATGATAAAATATAATTCTACGCGAAAAATCGACCCACGCGTAAAGCACACCGTTCTTCGAGACCGTCCAACACCGTCGAACAATACTGAGTACCGAGCTAATTTCTGATTGGTGAGCGCTCCAACCGGCGCGGAACTCGTGCGCAGTGGTGACTCGTGTCGCGCTCCACCCGTCAGAATGCATAAAAGAAGCGTGCTCCGCGGTGCTCAGGGCATTCCGCCTCGGACCGCCGAAGGGTCTTAATGACCCGGTTCCGATCGGAATCGCCTCCCGAGATATGAGTTTCACTCACCGTTTCCGTCCCGGCAAGAGTCTTACTCAACACCATCCCTTGGACAAGAGTTTTACTCAATGTCGTCATCCTTTCCGTAGGCAAGAGTTTTACTCAACGCCTTTCCTGACCTTTGAAAATATATAACTGAAGTCTTTTTCAGGACTATCAGCATACAATACGTAAGAATATCATGTTTTCAATCCCGATCCAGACCGTATGAAATAAAGTGGAACTAAAGTATTTTTCAGGACTATTAGTCCACTATACAAGGAAATGTTTTCTATCAAAGGGTTTTACCCATAAGATCATATACCGCAACCGAAAAGGACCGCGTATCGTATACCGTAACGACCGGTTTAATTAGTGTTCTCGTAAAGTTTTGTTTCCGTTTCCGATCCTGTAAATACCGATTATTTGTATATAATATTGTTTAATTAAAGTCTGTATGAAACTTAAACTCAATTTTATTTCTTTATTTATTTTTAATTTTTACGAATGCTGGCCCGACGAGCTAATCCGCCCGCACTTTTCTTAAGTTCATTACAACGTTGTGGACTTCAACCAGGCGAATGAAATAGAAAATTAAAAATCTAATTTTTAATAAGTAAAAAACTTTATTGCAAAAAGAAGTATCTTAAAAGTGACTACAAAGTTACGTAAAGTATCTTTGTCTTAAAAGTAACTACAAAGTTACGTAAAGTATCTTAGTAGTCACTTTTAAAATACTACTTTTTAAAGTGTTGTATATAAATTTCTATTTTTGTATTTCGGTGATTTTAGCAAAAAATGACATTTTTTGTACATTATTTTGTACATTTCAATTTTTTAACTTTCCGAGAAAGCATTTTTTGTGGGACAATTTTTTTTGTTTTGTTTAGAAGATTTAAAATAATTTACCCAGCAGCTACAGCTTGATGTGCTATGATAATGCAGGTGAGAGTATTTTTCCAGGGCCTTTGTTTACCTCTTCTTGCAGCTGCCTCAAGATATTTCACAGTGGGAGGCAAGGATTCGTGATTGATGGCCTGTTTCCAGGCTTTTACTAAATATCTCGCAGTTTGTAAAAAGAGGACGGTATTTTCACCTTCATAAGTGCACATTGCGGTTAACAATCCGTAGGTTGTTGGCAGATTGCTCGCATCCATGTATCCATGTCCTCCACAGGACAATCGCAGCAATTCAACAGCACCCGCTGCATCTGCAGAAGCCACAGCTTTCAAACAGCAGGACAGTGCGTGCAACTAAACAAATTTTAAAAATTTCAAAATATGATAAAAAACAATCATGAGCCAGTGTGGCACCCAAATGTTTGATAATTCATAATGAATAATGATAATATACTGATAATGCAAAAAAATGGTGATCATCATTATCCTAATATTAACATAAAAATCGAAAATTTTAAACAACCCAATTGGGTTGCCTTAAAAATCGAAAAATTCATGTTTTTCTGTATGTAAGTCGTTTCTGTCAATTGAGTAAGCTGTTTGCATCATAGTGGCACTCATTTGCAGGGATCACAATTCGTCCCCTTTTTTTACCTAATCCCCCTTTTTCCCCTTATTTCCCCCTTTTTTTAAAGAAAATTCCCTAAAACACCTAAAATCAAATATTTTTCCCTTAATTTTCATTAATTCTTTTTTAAATAATTTTTCCACCATAATGCTTCAGACTACTTAAAAATACTTCAAATATTTTTTAAAATAAAATGTAATAAAATATTTTCAAATACTTCCCAATACTTACAATATTTAACAACACTTAAAACGATTTAAAAAAAACTTCAAAATACTTAAAAATATTTTAAAATATTTAAAAACATTTAAATATACTTAATTATTTTAAAATACTTAAAAATATTCAAAGATACTTTAAAATAGTTGAAATTTTTTAAAAATATTAGTATTTTAAGTGTTAAATAATTTATAAAAAGATTTTAAAATATTTTAAAGTTACATTTAAAAAATAAGAAAGTACTTTAAAATACTTCAAAATACTTCCAAATACTTCCCAATAATTCAAAGTATTTTAAAATACTTGAAAATATCTATAAATACTTAAAAGTCTTTAAAATATTTTCAAATACTTCCCAATAATTCAAAGTATTTTAAAATACTTGAAAATATCTATAAATACTTAAAAGTCTTTAAAATATTTCAAAATACTTGAAACTATTTTAAAATACTTCAGTTTACTTAAAAAAACTTAAAATTACTTTAAAATAATTCAAAGTATTTAAAAATATTAGTATTTTAAGTAATTTTAAATACTTTGAACTATATTGAAGTATCTTTAAATATTTTGAAGTTTTTTAAAGTATCATAAAGTAATATAAAGGATTTCAAGTATTTTTATTTTATTTTACCATCTTACACGAGTATTAAAAACTCTTTTTAATAAATACAGATGTTTTGAAGTATTTTAAAGTATTTTAAAGTAATTTTAAGTTGATTTAAATATTTTTAAGCATTTTGAAGTGTTTTTAAAGATTTTAAAGTATTATGAAATGTTTTAAAATATTTTGAAGTATTTTGAAATATTTTAATGCATTTTAAAGTAATTTTAAGTAAATTTAAATGTTTTTAAACATTTTTAAGTGTCTTTAAATATTTTGAAGTATATTCAAGTGTTTTTATAGGTTTTAAAATATTCTAGGTTTTCAAAATGTTTTAAAAGGATTTAAAATACTTCAAGAGTACTTCAAAATACTTCAAAATATTTAAAATTACTTCAAAATACTTAATATGGATTTACTATTTAAAATAATGACCTTGAGTAATTTAAATTCTATAGAAAATTACTTTTGCAATAACCCTAAGAGCATTAATTAAAAAACTTTTATTTCTTCAAAAGTAATTCAAATTCTTACTTGTTCTTACAAAATTACCATGTTATTCTTTTTTTCCTCATTTCAAAATCCCCTTTTTTAAAATTGAAAATCCTCTTTTGCACCTAAAATTGAACGAAAAAACGACTGTTATCCCTGCTTTTGGGTGCCTGATAATGCAAAAAAATGGTGATCATCATTATCCTAATATTAACGTAGAAATCGAAATTTTTAATCAACTGAATTGATTAAAAGAATCAAAAATCAATCAGTCTTAAAAATCGGAAAATTCATGTTTTACAGTATGTATAAACCGTTTTTGTCAATCCAGTAAGCTTTTATCATCACAGTGGCACCCATTTGGGTGCCTGATAACGAAAAAAAAATACGAACACCATTCTCTATATTATAACGTAAAAATCTGAATTTTTAATCAACCCCATTGGGTTGCCTTAAAAATCGAAAAATGCGTTTCGGAGTATTTAAGTAGTTTCTATCATTCTTGTAAGCTTTTATCATTACTATTTTAAAATTTTTTATCGCTATTGCAGAGAAAGTGACTTTTCATATCAGTGAAATATTTAGTTATTGTCGAGAAGTTATTTAAAAAATTGAATTCTCTGTATTAGTTTTTTATTTATTCATAAATTGAAGTTATATTCCAAAATAGTTAGTTCGCGTTGTTAAGATTTGTTTGCATTTATATTTAATTCACAACATTTCATATTTAATTCGCATGCGAATTATTGATATTTTATTATATGAATGTTGCAACATTCATATAATGTTCATTCATTCATATATCATCAATTTTTAATCTAATTCCATTATTTTGTCAGTAAAATGATAATTTACAAGGAAAAACGTTTCGTGAATAGATAAACAGTAAAATTGCATTTTATTTATCATAATGTATTTCTTAAAAATAAAAAAAAAATAAAAGTAATCGATACGAGCAAAAAAGCGCTGAGAAAATAAAATAAACACATTGATAAGATGTGAAGTATCGATATTATAATTTATTCCTGCGATTGCAGAGATTTCAGAAAGTCAAAAGATTAATTTGATGACTTTGAATTTTATTTAAAGATTTGAAAAGACAGGATTCTTACCTCTGGTAACCTTTCCAATTCTCCTTGGTCTAATTCAGCATTGACATTATTATACAATTCCCAAATGTATTCAGCAGCCATTGACAAAGCAAAACACGTTGCTAATGATGGAAACAGCTTATACTGTTGAGTAACATAGTCAATAATCTGAGTCTCGGGCCCACTGGAAAGTAATTAATTTTTTTTCATTTCGTAATTTAACACAAAGAAATTGTTCTCGTCATTTATTTTATCATAAAAAACTTTGTTACTTTTTAATTCGTGGAAATTTATTATTTCTTTTATAAAGTTTACATTTTATTTAAAATTTTATCTATGAGTTGATTAATTAATTTATCTTTTTTATTATTATTATTTAGTAATTATTATTAATTATTATTTTGTAACTAAAAAGAAATTATTCCAATTGTTATTATTAATAAATAAAATAAAAATTGATAAAAATTTTCTATGATAGTGAAATACATAGTTTTTGAAAATTAAGAATATCTGTATTGTAAGGTTGTTAAAAAATCATTTGCGTTTTACAATTTTTTAATAACAGCGACTTATCATTGAACTTACTCTGCTTTAATTTGACCTTGCTTTCGGACAGCACTGTATCTTATTGCAATCGTACATCCTTTAGCTAAATACCTACTGGCATCTTTAACTAAAACTACTCGAACAAACATCATCGTTCCATAAGTTAATTTCGAGTTTGGTGCTTTTACGTGCGTTCCGTCTTCCAAAACCTAAAAAATGTATATTTATATTCTAAATTCATGGAATAATTTAAACACCTAGAAAATTGGATTTGAAAATAAATTTTAAAAATGTGAAAACATACGTTAAATTGTAGTAAAAACAATTTAATGTAAATATTTTTATTAATGCAATTTAATGTAAATTATTTTGTAAATTAATAAAAATTATTTAATGTAAATTATTATGTAAATTAATAAAAATTATTTAATGTAAATTATTATGAAAATTAATAAAAATTATTTAATGTAAATTATTTAATGTAAATAAATTTATTTATTCACTCTTAAATGGGTTCAAAATGAACCCTTTACATTTAGATTAAATAGATTTAATAAAGAAAATGTTGAAAAATGTATGTTGTTAATTGTAAAAAAATACAAAATACAAATAATAAGTAATGCATATCCTCTAAAAGCTAAAATTAAAAACAATTGTTTTATATAATTTTGTTTGAAGCTTTCGTGCAATTGCTGGTGAAATTGGTCATTAGCGATAATAATTAGTTCAGTATATTATAAATAAAATAATATCAAATAACCTTGGAATTTTTCATTAACATATTTGTTCTTGGTATCCTGTAATTTTCGAATCCAAGAAAACCTTGGTTAGCTCCATTCATTCCTAGTTTTGTTCCAATTTCGCCAATTTTTATTCCTGGAAATAGTTTTCGTTATAATCGCATCGTAATTTAAATTAATAATTGAAAAATAATATTATATTGCGAAATTTACTTTATGAATAAATGAACTCTATATTAATAAATTAATATTATGTTAATAATATTAATTACTCTATCACTCTATATTAATAAATTAATCTAGAGTGAATTTTATTGAATTATTTTTGAATGTTTACTGAATTGTTAGTGAATTGTTATTGAATTGTTACTAAATTGTTCTTGAATTGTTATTGAATTGTTATTGAATTGTTACTGAATTGTTATTGAATTGTTCTTGAATTGTAATTGAATTGTTATTGAATTGTTACTAAATTGTTCTTGAATTGTTATTAAATTGTTACTAAATTGTTCTTGAATTGTTATTGAATTGTTACTAAATTGTTACTAAATTGTTCTTGAATTGTTATTGAATTGTTATTGAATTGTTACTAAATTGTTGCTGAATTGTTATTGAATTGTTATTGAATTGTTACTAAATTGTTGTTGAATTGTTCTTGAATTGTTATTGAATTGTTATTGAATTGTTATTGAATTGTTATTGAATTGTTATTGAATTGTTATTGAATTGTTATTGAATTGTTCTTGAATTGTTATTGAATTGTTATTGAATTGTTATTGAATTGTTATTGAATTGTTATTGAATTGTTATTGAATTGTTCTTAAATTGTTATTGAATTGTTACTAAATTGTTCTTGAATTGTTATTGAATTGTTATTGAATTGTTATTGAATTGTTATTGAATTGTTATTGAATTGTTATTGAATTTGCACTCAATTAATTTTGTATTGTTATCGAACTATTTTTAAATTGTTACTAAATTGTTACCAAAGTGTAATTGAATTGTTACTGAATTATTATTGAATAGTCACTGAATTATTATATTGAGAATTCTGATTAATATTGTTTATCTATCAATGACTAAATTGTTGACGATTTAAGTTAATAATAGAATAGTAAATAATTTTACAGTTGAACCAGTAATTAATTTTATAGTTATTATACAATTATTATGCAATTACTTAGTCTACATTAATATTGTATGAATAGAAATATTACCAGGAAGAGGTTCGTGAGTTTCTTCATCTCTCAGTTGAACAATAAAAGGATGAATACCTTTACATTCACCTTTTGTGTATAATTGAGCAACAACTACTGCATAATTAGCCGTATGACCCACTAAAATTTAAAAAACCATTTACCGACTTTTGTTTAAACTTAAAAATAATTAACGAAACACTAATCATGACACTAATGAAGCAAAACTATGAAGAGTAGAATGTGTTATATTTTTTATTTCTTTATCTGAAATTACTAATTCTATACTTTTTCTTGAATAAGTTAAGAACTCTTTTTTTAATGAAACCCCTTACACATCAAATTATGAGATGAATCAAATTAGGATAAGTAAAATTATAAATTATAAACTAAAACAATTTAACTTATTTAACTTATTTTAATTTAATTTATTTAACAAATAATAAATTGACTCTCATATTTGTTTTTAATTTTCATAAAAGCGCTTGTTAGTAATTAAGGATCATTTTTCAAAAAAGTTAATTCCTTCATCAAAATATTGTACTCATATTTTACAATGTACTTTGAAATATAAACATTTTTAATTTTCATATAAATCTCAATAGAGTTTGTTCCTGAATTGAAAATTTTTATGTTTATAATGTTTAATTTTTAATGTTTAATGTTTAATTTTTAATGTTTAATTTTTAATTTTTTATGTTTAATTTTTTATTTTTAATGTTTAATTTTTAATATTTAATGTTTAATGTTTAATTCTTAATGTTTAATGTATTAATTTTAATTATTTATGTAAAATTTTATATATTTGTATTTTCAAATTTTTCTTTTAATGTACGTTTATTATTTATTGAATGTGTTTCCTTATTTATTCCATGTTTCCGTATTTCAAAAAGACTTTCAACACTTTTTCGCCAGAAAAAAGAATAAAAAAATCGTTATTTCGTAAAAAAATATATCAAATGTAACAAACCTTTAATTTAAACAAAAAGCTGATAAATCGTGAATTCAAAATCTTAAATTTTATATAGAGATTTAGTTTTCGTTATCTATTAAAATTTTTGTCGTTGCTATTATTTATCCTACGGAAAAAATTAAATTAAATACATTTTATTTATTTAATGGTAACACACTCTTATAAATAATTTGTTGCTTACAATGCAGATATAATAATTGTACCAGTTTACGGACCAATTTAAAATTTAATCAAGAAACGGAGATTTTTCTTAAAAAATCATTCAAAAACACAGAGGCACAAAAATCATGTCTTTCAATTGAATAAAATTGAGAAAGCAATAGTTGATTAAAATCAATTATTTAATATAAATAATAGAAATAATAATTATTTTAAGAGATGTTTTTGGTGTAATAGAAATAATAATTTATTTGATTGCTATCAAAATTATATATAATATTATAATATATAATTATTGCTATCAAAATCCATCTTTCTATTTTTCTATCTATTTTCTTTATTTATAGATAATTATGATAATTTGATAGAAATAATAGAAACAATCATTTAATACAAATGTAAATAATAATGCTTGCATAAGAAGCAATTTTTTGTTCAATTTGATTGGAATATGTTTTGCTTGTTTTAAATTAATTAAATGCAAATTTATTAACTCACAGCCACCAGGCCACCATTTATAAGAAGTCAAGGTAGGGCTGTTGAGGATAAATTCTTGAGTTGAAGGATCATAAGTCGAAGTTGTCTCCAGACCTCTAATAAAAGTCCCATGTCCTAATTCTGTCTAAGAAGCATATTTTTTATTAAAAATCATTTGTCATTAAAAATCATTAGTCATAATAAAATGAGTGTTATCATTCAAGTGAATTTTAATTATCAAGTTTATTTGCAAAAAACAAAATGAATAATAAATATTATTGAAGCAAATATTTTTTCCTTCCAGTGCTTATTGCTTCGCATTTTTTCATTCTGTATTTAACTTCAAAAAATATATAATTTTACATTCATCTAAATTAAATCACAAAAAATTTTTACTTATCATGATAACTAATTTATTTTCAATTTTTGATCCCTTAACATCCAACATAACTTCTTTTAACAATAATAACAATAATAATAATAATAATAATAATAATAATAATAATAATAATAATAATAATAATAATAATAATAATAATGATGATGATAAGGGGCCATACTTAAATTACGTAGCGCTTAATGGGGAAGGGGTCAAGCTTTTTGTTACATTCATCAAAAAATGGCGCTAATGTATTAAATATTTTGTTACATGGAGGAGGGGGGGTTTAAAATTTCTAAAAAAAAGCGTTACTTAATTTAAGTATAACCCCTAATAATAAAAATAATTATAATAATAATAATAATAATAATAATAATAATGATAATGATAATAATAATAATAACAATAATAATAAAAACCAAATATAATAATACTAAATTATTATTTAAAAAATTTTAAATTATTTTAAAAACCTACATAAATTTGGTGAGATTCTTTTTTCAAATTTATTAACAATGTACAATCAAATATTTTTTTGAAGTTATTTTTGTTTAAATATAATTTTGCATTTACCTGAGCATAAGTGCCAATGATGTTGCCAAACCAAGCTCTACTTATCCACTCTCCCTGTTGTTCAGGAGTCCCTTGACCCATAATTGTAGGAATAAACATTACATAGTGTAATGATAAAGGATTTCCATCTTTTAACATTGCCGATCCAAGCATTCCTCCCAAAACTTGTCTAAAAAGCAAAAAGATATAAATTAATGTAAATTATAGATTTGAGAGAAAGAAAGAAGAGAAAAGTATTTTCTTTTTCTTTTGGGTCTATTTAGAAGTTTAAAAACAGAAAAAAGTAATCAATAAACTAAATATTTTTGTAGACTGCTTTATTAATAAGTTCTTTAATGAATTGCTTTATTTCACATAAATATTATATTAAATATTCATGAAGTATGGTATTATATTGATATAAATTATGCTACGCATGTTTAATAAAATACCAAAAGAAACAATTAAAAGAGATTACTTCAAATTTCAATACTTACGAATAAATATTAATATCCCCGCCCTTTCCCATATCTTGAAATTCGCGAACTTTTTTAAGAACCAAACAGCCTTTTCGTACAGCATCCTCGTAGACTTCCTTGTGACTTAAATATTTCGGAGAAAGATTCGTACGTAATTCTGGATCCTTTAAAAAAAAGTCCTCTGAAAAATAAGAGAAAACAATACAGAAAGAGAGATACGATAAAAAGTTGATTTTCTCGTTTACTGTTGATTTCTAATTTACGTTTCTTTTATAAAGAAAAGAAGTATGATCTTTGGTATCACTTGTTTATAAAGAAAAAAGCAACATAAAGAAATAAAGAAAAGAAAAAATAAAATAAAATGTCATTTCTCCGGAATGATTTTAAATGCATCTATTTTTTACCGAAAAAAACAGAAAAATCTGTTTTACATACAGAGCTGTTTTACTGTTTTACATTTTTGAGCAGATTTCATGAAACGCAAATATTTTTTTGCAAAATCGTAATATTTCTTTGCTTCATCTTTCTGCACAAAAATGATGATTTTTGCTTATTAACGTTATTTACTTTAACGTTATTAAGGCAGATTTTCGTCTGTGAACTTTTGGCAAGAAAAAAAGTGTTAAAAAGCAAAAAAAGTAGTGATGCAAATGTTGAGTTTTATATATATACATGTGTTTTATATCTACGTATGTACCAGTCCACTTAAAGCATCGATGTCATAATTTTTGTAACTTCCTTACCAGAATTATTCATCAAGAATATATGCTAATAAGCCACTCGCACATCTTGAAATTACATTCAGCTTGAAAATCTCGAATAAAACGTGAATTACAAAAGTAAATTATGACAAATTCAATTGGCTGCTTATGACCGATCAAATTTTGAAAGTTTTAATTAATTTTTAGAAGTTTGCATTAATTTTTAGATGCTTGCATTAACTTTTAGAAACTTGCATTAATTTTTATAAACTCGCATTCAATTTTAGAATCTTACATTAACTTTTAGAGTCTCTATAACTATATTTTAAAATTTCAATTGACTTTTAAAAACTTTGAATTTTTAATGTCTTATTTTACCTTTGAAAGTTTCGATTGAAACTAAAATTGATTATTAGAGATTAGTACCTTTTTCGAAATTTCAATTTCTTTTTAAAAACTTCAGTTCGTTTCTAGAAACTTCATTTGTTTTTTAGAAAATTTAGTTGTTTATTAGAAACTGCAGTTCATTTTTAAAAACTTTAGTTGGTTTTTAGAAACTTCAGTTGGTTTTTCGAAACTTCGGTTTTTTTTAAAAAACTTCAGTTCGTTTTTAGAAACTTCATTTGTTGTTTAGAAAATTTAGTTGTTTATTAGAAACTCTAGTTCGTTTTTATAAACTTCTCATTTGTCTTTTAGAAAATTTAGTTGTTTATTAGAAACTCCAGTTCGTTTTTAGAAACTTCAATTAGTTTTCAGAATCTTCAGTTAGTTTTTAGAAACTTCAGTTGGTTTTTCGAAACTTCATTTTTTTTTAAAAAACTTCAGTTCGTTTTTAGAAACTTCATTTGTTGTTTAGAAAATTTAATTGTTTATTAGAAACTCCAGTTCGTTTTTAGAAACTTCAATTAATTTTCAGAAACTTCAGTTAGTTTTTAGAAACTTCAATTGGTTTTTCGAAACTTCAATTTTTTTAAAAAACTTCAGTTCGTTTTTAGAAACTTCATTTTTTGTTTAGAAAATTTAGTTGTTTATTAGAAACTCCAGTTCGTTTTTAGAAACTTCAATTAGTTTTCAGAAACTTCAGTTAGTTTTTAGAAACTTCAGTTGGTTTTTCGAAACTTCAATTTTTTTTAAAAACTTCAGTTCTTTTTTAGAAACTTCAATTTCTTTTTAAAAACTTCAGTTCGTTTTTAGAAACTTCATTTGTTTTTTTAGAAAATTTAGTTGTTTATTAGAAACTCCAGTTCATTTCCAGAAACTTCAATTAGTTTTCAGAATCTTCAGTTAGTTTTTAGAAACTTCAGTTGGTTTTTACAAACTTTAATTACTTCTTAGAGACGTTAGTTGCTTGTAGAAACTTCAGTTGGTTTTTAAAAACTAAAACTGATTTTAAAAATCTCAACTAATCGCTTCGATTGATTTTAATATCTTCAGTTCCTTTGACACAAAAAAAAAGTAAATCAGCTCAAAAGTCCAAAAAAAGTATTACAAAAATGTTACAATTTCCCTTAAAACAATGAAAAACACATTAAAATTAAATGTCACGAAATCTTGAATAAAAGTATATCTAAATGACAAGCAATTTTAAGAGGCCATTAAGATTAGTAATTTGTGATTACAACAGGATTGTGACACAGGCTGGATTTTATCATCGAATGTTGGACTTTATTATTGAATACGTTTTACGTGCAATAATATCTAATATCACAAAAGTAAACAAAAGATTATTAATGTTTAAAGCCAGGAGCTTTTTGCGAATTCGCGTCTGATAAAATTTACAAAATTGATGTTAATATTTTTTAACGATTAATGTTTTTAGGATGATGAAATACTTTTGAAATTCTAGAAATATACAATCATCTCATTGTTAACACTTTAACTATACATGACAACATACTATGCTACTATACAAATACACTTGTATATTACATTTCTGTGTATGTATGTTGCTAACCTTGATACTGCTCTTTGACACTTACTAGAGAACTATTCAAAAGCGCGAAACTTTAAACCTATTATGTATATTACGAATTCGTGCCTATATGGTTCTCGCGAAACCATAACTTTCAGAATTACTTGTTTTAAATGTAGTTTTTAATGTGATGTAATTAAAAACAAACATAAATAATTGTTCTACTGAAATTAAACCAAATATTTGTTTTATATTTTTCGAAAACTTTTGCAAAACAAAAAAAAACCTATAATCTTTCTAAACACATAGTTTTCTTGAAAGTATTAATTTGATACCAAAAAGTATCAAATTGATCACAAAATGTATCAACTTGAAACTTGGAAGTATCAACTTGAAACTTGAAAGTATCATCTTGAAACTTGAAAGTATCATCTTGAAACTTGAAAGTATCAACTTGAAACTTGAAAGTATAAAAAAGTAAAAATTTGACTTTCTGATATTGGCTGACAGGCGGTTTTTAAACCAATCTATTTTTCTCTATAAATTAATTAATCACTTAACTGATTGCACCAATCTACTTGGGAAAGTCAATTTTAAGATACCTAGATCTGAATCTCGCTATTATCAACCCTTTTTACTCCCCATGCCTAACTCTACGATAGGTTTCTCTGAGCCTATTTATAATATGTGCAATGAGATTAATGTGATGTGCCTGCACCATAACGTGAATTTGGATTTCTTTAACATGTCACTACGCAGCTTCAAGAAAGTAATTGTAGACTACATTATTTCTAGACGTGCTTAAAAAAAAGAAAAAAATATTGTTCATAATTATTTCGCTCTATTAATATTAATATTATACCTTACCTTATATATAATTTAAGTATATACTGTATTGCCCTTTAATAGCCTTTGTGGCTGTGGGCAAAGTATCATCTTGAAACTTGAAAGTATCAACTTGATACCAAAAAGCTTCAAATTGATCACAAAATCTTCATCAATTTTATATTTTTCATATCAATTTGATACTTTTGAGTAAACTGTGGCAATAGAGTCTTTTTTAAATATTCAAATTTCATATAAAATTGTAAATAAATTTACGGATACTTAATTTTCTATGTTGTATATCGAGACAGATTTAATAATGATAGATATAATTATGTTAACAATATAATAGTAACTTAAGGTAAATATGCAATTGCCGACAATTAACAATGGTTTAATGGCAATAGTAATTGTAAAATGATAATATTAATTGTATAGTGAAAATAATAAAATAACAAAATAGTAAAATAATAAAATGATAAAATAATAAAATAATAAAATGATAAAATGATAAAATAATAAAATGATAAAATAATAAAATGATAAAAAAATAAAATAGTAAAATAATAAAATAATAAAATAGTAAAATAATAAAATAGTAAAATAGTAACTGCATAGTAAAAATAGTAACTGCAAAATACAAACACAAAAATAACTAAACATCAATATTCTGTATTTGAAAAAAGTTTCTAAAAGATCGCACTCTAAATAATGTTTCCATTTATTTACCTTTCGCATTGCGGAAACGGGTAATAAAAAACCACAAAAAGAAATAAAATAATGAATACCCACCAGTTTCACGACGATCGATAGTTTTCTGAATCCCACCATCTAGAAAACGAGTTAATTCTTCAGGCTGAAAAGTGCACTTCTCCCTTTCACGCTGCAAATCTTTGTTGATTGCGCTCATTGTTCAAGGCAGTCAATTTTAATAATAAAAAAAAACTTAATTGAAGCTATGATTCACGTAAATTGAAATTTCTCAGCTTTCACTTGACAAATACGGCAATTGTTTAATATGTGTCAAGAAGTTGCACTGCATCCGCACTATTCAGCACAACAAGCGAATATCACAAATTTATACATTCAAACGTCGTCTCATAACTACACTGACGGCCCGATAGCCCAGTTTCTCCGGTTGTTGTCTTCTTATTGCACAGTATTTACTATCATTTCTGTCAGAGCAGGTTCTTATCCCCATCTATTGGGAATTGTCGGAAACGACTCTAAGAACTCAACTTTACTCGAGCGGTAAAGAAGAATTTTTTTAACTTTTTAAAGTTAAAAAACTTTTTTTTTTTAACTTGATTTTGTTTTTTAACAATCTGTGTTATATATGTAACGTATAGCTATATTAATCTATGTAGGTATTTATGAATTGTTTTCAAATAATTTTTTAAAACGAATTTTAATGTTTTTAATGAAAAAGAACTTTATAGAACTTTCGTCTATTTGAACGTTCAACACTTTATGTTCATTAAATTTCAGCAATATTGAATTTTATTTAAGACAGAAAAACAAAAAGTGCAAAAAAAGGAACAAGAAAAAGTATCATGCAGATAGATGTTTACGATCTTTTTTGTCTTGTTTGTCTGTTTTGTCTTTTTTGTCTTTTTTGTATGCATTGCGTCTAAGAATTGGATGTATTAAGAAAAAATTGTTTTATATATACATTCAATAATATACGTTTTGTTTTTTTGTAAGAAAATTACATGTTTGTTAATAGAATTCTTATTTTATTTATTTTGCTTCCTCAAAGGGAAGCATTTTATTTTATTTCTCTTCTTATTTGAAGAATATTTTATTCTTATTGTAATACTGTTCATGAGCACATAGAAAAACGGATGTTTATACACTGAAAGAAAATATTTTAGAAATATACACTGAAAGAAAATATTTTAGAAATTTCAATAAACACATTGTACTTTTTAATATAAAAGTAACGATTTAGGGAAAACGGTAAAAAATGAGAAAAATGAGAAAAATGAGTATAAAAATATTAAACGTTAGAAAAGAAATTTCAAGCTTTAGTAATTATATTAGAAACATCAACACAATTATATTTTTATTATTATATTTTTTTATTATTAATATTATTATTATATAAATTATATTTTATTATTATCAACACAATATAATTGTGTTGATGTTTCTAATATAATTACTAAAGGTTGAAATTTCTTTTCTAACGTTTAATATTTTTATATTAATTTTTCTCATTTTTCACCGTTTTCCCTAAATCGTTACTATTATATTAAAATGCACAATGTGTTTATTGAAATTTCTTAAATATTTTTTTTCAGTGTATGTATATGTACTTTTAATGTATGATGCGTAAGATTTTATATAAAATGACCTATAGGTCGCTTTTTACAAGTAATAAAAGAGATCTCTACAAGAGAGATCTCTTATTTATTTTTATTTATTATTTATTTTTATTTATTATTTATTTTTATTTATTATTTATTTATAACAAGAGAGATGATCTTTTGATTCCATATACCGAATATAAATATTGATCATAGACATTTTTGAATCAAGAATAAAATACTGTCCGATCAATATAAAAATATGCAAACGTATAGAAAAACCGTAAAAGAAGTTAAATTTAATACAATATATATATATATTAAATCGTCACAGAGTAGGATAAAAGAAAATCATTACATATATCTATTTCTATATTACGATTTTTATTTCCAGCATTTTTACATTAAAAAATGCAAGATTAATTTATCCTGCTATTAATGATTGATATGTTCCAATAAGAGAGTATAACTTTTAACAAATACACAACTTTTTTCAGTTTGACAACCACTTGCTCTAATATACAATTTTTTCAAGAATCTCGAGTTTTTGGATTATACAAATATGTAATATACGATTTTATCAAAATTCATTAAATTACAATCTACTTCCTGAATAACTTACAAACGTACATTATTATTAAAATACGTTACACTGAAATTATATACACAAATTGGTTTTAAATGTATATATTACATAATTTTTCAATATGTTCCTGTAACAAATACAATAAGAAAGTCTTACTTAAAGACGTTTCAAACCAGGAAGTAGAAAAAGTAAGCTATGGTCAGACGTAACACGTGCGTTCTTTACACCTTTGTCTTTTTCTACTGATGGTCTTTTTCTACTGATGATTTTTTCTACTAATGATCTTTTTCTATGGTCTTTTTATATAGGTATGTACACATGTATGCGTGTACACATAAATGCATATACACGTATGTGTGTGCTTTATACTTATGCAATTACACACATACACGGGAAAAACAAAATGTTAAGTTTCAAGAAGAACTTGAATTTTCAGATGCACGTAGAATTCCAATTTATCTTGGAATTTGACAGATGATGGATTAAAAAAGAACATTTTGTTTTTTCTGTGTATGTGTGTTTATACTTGTGCATATACACACATATGTGTGCCAAAGTTGTATACTCTCTATGTCCATATAAAAGAAATTTCACTTATTTCAAATCTTCTAATATACTGAGAGTAAGTGAAAATTAACTAATTTCAAATAAAAGTTCACTTTTATTATAAGTTATCTTACTTTTCTGTGAAATTTCACTTATTTCAAGTCTTCTAATGTACTGAGAGTAAGTGAAAATGAACTAATTTCAAATAAAAGTAGGTTCACTTTCATTATACAAGTTATTTTACTTTCATGTGAAATTTTACCTATTTAGTTTTAAGAGTAATTATGCACGTATGTTTAAACGAATAATTATGCATGCACATATGCAAGCAGAAGTAAGAAAAAACATAAAAGGAATTTACGATAACACACACAAAGCATATAGGAGCATCTAGGAGCTATAGCTCCTAGACTAAAAGAAACACGAGTAAACTTTCTTGAAAAAGTGTCGAGCAAAGTGTTGTCTCAACGGCGCATATATTTTACTGACATACAACACATAAACATGTATACTTTTTAAAAAGTCTCCTGTTCCACATTTCTTTCAAAACATCCATTAAAAATTTGCCCTCGCATTATATTTGAGAGTTACACAAGTCTATTCAAATAAAAATATAGTAATTTGCCGAAAAAGTCATGTCCCGACAGACGCATAGAGAACGTTTGTACGTGGATGGCAAAACAAGAGTTTCTGCATTAATAAGAACTCTTTTTCAGAATCATTCTTCTTATTTATTTACACCAAGAAAGGATACAGAATCATCTGAATGAAAACTTTCAGAACTCTTTTACAATTAACGAACTCTTAAAATCCCTTGAGGATTTTGTCTCTTGTATTTTTCTTGGTTTTTCCAAAATTGAGAGATTTTGCCCAGCAGGGCATTTATGTCTTTATAAATATACTGTCTCATGTGTGACTTTATTTTTTGACATTAATCACTCGTAAGAAATTCCGTGGCTAAATTGTGTCGTCATTACCTGTCCAAAAAAGTGACATTTTTATTTTCTTATTTAAGAGTTATTACATCAGGAATGAAAGTTTGTTAATAATAATGTTAATACTGTTAATAGTAAAAAGTTTGTTAATTTTCAATGCAAAGCTGTTAAATTCGAAGGTTTTGTTAATTTTCAAAGCAATGCTGTTAAATTCCAAGGTTTTGTTAATTTTCAAAGCAACGCTGTTAAATTCCAAGGTTTTGTTAATTTTCAAAGCAACGCTGTTAAATTCCAAGGTTCTGTTAATTTTCAATGGAACCCTCAGGAATCACAGTTCGTCCTCTTTTCCCCTTATTTTACCCTTTTTTTGAAGAAAATTACCTAAAACACCTAAAATTAAGTATTTTTCCCCCTCTTCCCTTAATTTTCAATAAGTTTCTTTAAATAATTTTTCAACAATAATACTTCAGACTACTTCAAAATACTTTAAATATATTTAAAAATACTTGAAAATACTTAAGACTACTTCAAAATACTTCAAATTATTTTTAAAAAATGAAATAAAATATTTTCAAATATCCCCAATACTTGAAAATATTTAACAACACTTAAAAATATTTAAAAGCGTTAAATAATTCATAAAAAGATTTTAAAATATTTTTAGGATATTTTTAAAAAATAAGAAAGTAGGTACTTTAACATGCTTCAAAATATTTATAAATACTAATTACTTTACAATATTTCTAAATAATTTCCAATAATTCAAAATATTTTAAAATACTTGAAAATATCTAAAAATACTTAAAAGTCTTTAAAATATTTCAAAATACTTGAAACTATTTTAAAATACTTCAGTTTATTTAAAAATTCTTAAAATTACTTTAAAATATTCAAAAATACTTAAAACTACTTTAAAATACTTTAAAATATTTTCAAATACTTCCCAATACTTTAAAATATTTAAAAATACTAAATAAAAAGATTTAAAAGCATTAAAAAATACTTCAAAATATTTATAAATACTAAAAATTACTTTAAAATATTTCCAAATACTTCCCAATAATTCAAAATATTTAAAAATACTTGAAAATATCTAAAAATACTTAAAAGTCTTTAAAATATTTCAAAATACTTAAAACTATTTTAAAATACTTCAGTTTATTTAAAAATACTTAAAATTACTTTAAAATATTCAAAAATACTTAAAACTATTTTAAAATACTTCAGTTTATTTAAAAATACTTAAAATTACTTTAAAATATTCAAAAATATTTCAGTTTATTCAAAAATTCTTAAAATTACTTTAAAGTATTCAAAAATACTTAAAACTATTTTAAAATACTTCAAAATATTTTCAAATACTTCCCAGTACTTTAAAATATTCAAAAGCATTCAATAAAAAGATTTAAAGCATTAAAAAATACTTCATAATATTTAAATATGCTTATAGTTACTTTAAAATACCTCAAAACATTTCAAAGTATTTAGAAATATTAGTATTTTAAGTGTTAAATAAAGTATAAAAAGATTTTAAAATATTATAGTTCTTCAAAATGTTTTAAAAGGATTTAAAATACTTCTAGAGTACTTCAAAATACTTCAAAATATTTAAAATTACTTCAAAATACTTAAAAAAAATTTAATATTTAAAATAATGACCTTCAGTAATTTAAATTTTATAGAAAATTACTTTTGCAATAACCCTAAAGGCATTAATTAAAAAACTTTCATTTTTTCAAAACTAATTCAAATCCCCTTTTTATGAAAGAAAATCCCCTTTTTTAAAATTGAAAATCCCCTTTTGCACCTAAAATTGAACGAAAAAGCGACTGTGATCCCTGAACCCTGTTAAATTTCAAAGTACACTTGGATTTTTACAGACATAAACCTGTAGAATACCAAAGCACCTTGGACTTTAAAATGCACTGTAAAACATTTTAAATTAGCAATTCAATTTTATCTACTAATTTAGGCGTGTAATAACCGCCTCTGAACTCACAGGCGACTTTCTTGCGCAGGCAGAATCTGGTTCAAGAAAGGAAAAGTGATTCACACACAGAGGCGGTTATTGCACGCGGCCCCTCAATCGCTATATTTTTACTGATTCTAATTTTAGAGCAAAGTTTCTTCAAACCTGTAAGCTTCAATTATTTATTAAAACAGTGCCTTATTCAGGAAATTATCGATTTAAAAAGCATATTTTCTTACCATACGCTGCATTTATGCGTGGGATTCATTGGAGAACCTGGAGGACAATTGTAGGCCCTAGCAAAGTCCTCGCTATTAGAAAGTGGACCCAAAACTCGGGCCCTGCCTGGAGAGTGAACACTACTCCTAACTTTGGTTCGTGCATCTTCCGGTCTCATAGTTCCGCACCAAATTTGCGCATAATTCAAAAAGAAGAGCTGATCGTGATTGAGATTGACTCCTGGCAATAGCGGCTCTGCTCCGTGACTCGATACCCACTTTTTATAGGCCTGAAAAAGAATTGAAGTTCTCCATTTTTCGAAAAAGTATGCTTTACAGGTCAAGTTTTTAAAAAATTGAATTATCAATGTTGTTTTTTGTTATTCTTTTATATTCTTTTTAGTCACTCTTTTATATTCTTTTTTGTTACTCTTTCACTGAGACAAAAGAATTCCTGAAACAAGAATAAAAATATACTTACAACTTATTCTTGTTTCAAGAATATTTTCGATTCGTTATAAGAATTTTTATGCCTTAATCAGG
>WNHD01001598.1:0-27569 GCA_011057455.1 Ganaspis sp. Gsp50 | reverse complement strand
AATGTAATGAAGAGGCTTGATTTTGATAATGACATAATTATACGGTTGTTTCGATTGAAGATCTGAAGTAATTGACTCCTCGTTTTCGTTTGCTATTTCAATTTCAACAAGGATATTGGCTTGTAAAGCATCATCTGCCGAACACGTGCAACTTTGAATGCTCAGCTGCATTTGGAGTCTCGTTTTAGAGGCTCTCAATCACGCTTGAGAAACAACAGTGTACACTACTTGTCTTTCTTCCCTCGTTTTATTTACTTACTTCCAACTCGACGAGTTCCAACTCCAGTCCAACCAAAGCCTCGACAAATTTCCAGAAAATCGTCTCTTTCAAGCAAAACCAGCCATTTTTTCATTTCCCCGTAATATTCTATTTTTTGTCCCGATGTGCAAATTCACGTTTCAATTTAATTCGGATCGAAACATTCAATTTGTTTTTTTATTTATTTATTGTATCACCGGGACTTGGAAAAATTAAAATTTTGATCGAAGCGTTCGGTTTGATTTTGATCGAAGCGTTCGGTTTGACTTTGATTGAAGCGTTCAATTTGATTTTGATCTAAACGGTCTAATTCATAGAAATGAAATTTGCAAATTGTAAAATAAATTATGTGCACAATTTGCGGAAGATTATCCGAGTTCAAAAAATGAAGTTTTTATGGAAGTTATCAAAGTTTATGGAAGTTTTTTTCGTTTAGTTTATAAAATCGAAAATTGATTGAAATGATGAATGAAAATTGACGAGGTTTGATGAAAGGAACGTGATTTTCATTGAGTTTAAATGCAGACGATTTGTGAGTCTGAAAGCGGTATAGGGTTGTTATTAATAGAAAGACACGCTCCCGACTTCTATTTCTTACTAAAAATAGGAATTTGAGTGCGTGACCTTGCCGACTTTAACCCATTATGAATCAAAAACGGTTTCTACGATTAAGACTAAATTCAAAGCAATTTACTGAAAAATAAAAAAAAGGCAATTGTTTTAAATCGTTTCTAGAATATTGTAAATCATTTCCACAATATTGTAAATCGTTTCTAGAATATTGTAAATCATTTCCACAATATTGTAAATCGTTTCTAGAATATTGTAAATCATTTCTACAATTGTAATTCGTTCCAAATTGAATCAGCATGTAGATTAAAATTTGATCTTATTATAATTTATAGTGCAATTAAATTCACAGTTGAATTCAAATTAAATTAAACATAATGTTTTCAATTTTAATAACTAAACGAAAAGTGGTTACTAAAAATGCAAAATTTAATATTTTAGGTGAATCCGGACTTGGAAAGTCGACGCTTATAAATTCTATGTTTCTCTCGGACATTTATAGTGCGGAATATCCTGGACCGAGTCTCAGGGTGAAAAAGACAGTCGCCGTGGAAACGAGTAAAGTTCTTCTCAAGGAGAATGGCGTTAATTTGACTTTGACGGTAGTGGATACTCCTGGCTTCGGAGACGCAGTTGACAACAGTAATTGGTAAGTTTGAAAGTAAAATTAGCACGAAAGAGAAAGAAAAATAACGGCTTTTGCTCGCAGGATTAATTTTTGATTTTTTGTTTCTTGACAGTTGGGTACCAGTTATCGAATATATCGAATCAAAATACGAGGAATTCCTGAATGCGGAATCCCGAGTTGTAAGAAGACAAATTGCAGACAGCCGCGTTCATTGCTGTCTTTATTTTATCGCACCCTCTGGTCACGGCTTGAAACCCCTCGATGTAGAATTTATGCAGCGTCTCCATGATAAAGTCAACATCATTCCTGTCATCGCAAAAGCCGACACTATGACACCCGACGAATGTCTACAATTTAAAAAACAGGTGATTTTTCGCTATTATGGCTTTCAGGTGTAAAAATAATTTCTTTATTTGCAAAAAGAAATTTTGTAAAAAGAAATTTTGTAAAAAGAAAGTTTGTAAAAAGAACTTATGTAAAAAGAACTTTCTTTTGCAAAAATAGGTTTTAGAAAAAGAACTTTCTTTTTGTAAGAAATGTGAATGAAAACTGACGAATAGGTTTCCTCGTTTGCATCTAAAAGTATGGAAGTTTGCGAGATTAGAATTTGAGTAGAGAACATAAAGAGGAGTTTTATCTAAATTGCAGATATTGAACGAGATAGCGCAACACAAAATAAAAATCTACGAATTCCCTGAAGTGGAGGAGGAGGAGGAGAGTAAACTGCACTTAGTTTTAAGGGCTAGAGTACCTTTCGCAGTAGTTGGCGCGAACACGGTCGTAGAACACGATGGGAAAAAGGTCCGTGGCAGAAAATATCCTTGGGGAGTCGCCGAAGGTAATTTTCCAAGTTGAGCTCTTAAAATTCCATATTCACTATTTCTATGATAAAATGTGAAAGTTGGTCTCTAGATCTTTACATGCAGATGTTCTCAAGTCTCAATTGTTTTCCGATAAAAACTTGGCAATCGAAATGGAAACGGGAATTTGCAACTTCTGTCTAATAAACTTTTATCTTTTTTACTCTCATGTTTTTCTTATTTTATAGTATGTAAAAGACTAGATAATGTAAAAAACTAGAGACTGTAAAAAAATAGATTGTAAAAAAATAGAGACTGTAAAAAACTAGAGACTGTAAAAAATAGACTGTAAAAAACTAGAGACTATGTAAAGAAAAGAAAATGTAAAAACTGCCTGAGGAATTGAAACTTCTGGTTTAAAACTGATTGAATTTGAATGAGTTAGATGAAATTGAAGATTGACGATTTTAAAATTAATTAAGTAATGAAATGAAATTTTCAGTTGAAAATCTCGAGCATTGCGACTTCATTGCTCTGAGAAATATGGTGATAAGGACACACCTGCAGGACTTGAAGGATGTAACGAACAATGTTCACTACGAGAACTTCCGGTGTCGCACATTAGCGGGTCTTGGCGTTGACGGAAAACCGACCAAAGTTTCCAACAAGTAAGTTTCGCAAATTCCATTATGAATGCTAGAATTTTGGTTTATCTCGAGCTGTTTCGTTCTCAATTTTGCGATAAGCTCAACTCTCAAAAATTTAGATTTTTATTGAGAAACAAATTTTATTTCTCATAAAGAGGGAAAAGCTTGTGCATGCAAACTGATCGAAAAACTAGAGGATAATCCAAAAATTGTTTCGAGATTTCCTCTTTGAAAATGTAAGATAAAACTAATCGAAAATTTGAAGCTGTTGAAAAAAAACTGTTAATTGAAAAGCTGATAGAGAAATGATAATCGGAAGACTTAAGTCGAAAGATGAAAATTAATGAAAGGAAAAACTGTGTCGATAGTCGAAATTTTGTCTGTGTCAGTCGTTGCTTTATAAAATGTTAATATTGATTTCTTATTGGTCAGTTTGTGCAACCCAGGAGTGATGAACAGTTTCGTGATGGTCTGGTAAGTCCTTTTCTAAGGATCTGAGCTCTTGTAATACAGTTTTGTGTGCACAAGTCTTCACTAGATCTTTTTCTGTTCTGTTGTTTTCCATGGTAGATTATTCGAAACACTGTATGCTGAACTCGAGGTATTGAAATTGATTTTTTTTATAGTTTCTCAGTGACATATTTCGAGTTCATTGACGTCTCGACTTTAAATATTTCTACGGAGTTTGTTCTTTGATAAGAATTTTACATTTTAAGTACCCAGATATTTGGAAAAAAGAGATTTAAAAAAAGGGATGAGAAGAAAAGGTAAAACAAAAACGTTTCATTCAAGAGTTTTGTGCGAAGGTTGTAGTTTGAAGTAATTAAACGCACAAATTATGTTTTAAAAAATTGTATGAACAAATTTAAATCTCTAGTGGAAAGTAAATATTTTTTGAAAGAAACTTTAAAAAAAATTTGTGTAGACTTTCTAAGATAATTAATTATTTTCCAATAGATAATTATTAAAGTAAATCAATGATCTGTTTCAAAAATTGAGTCGAAGAACATACTCTAGAAATTGTTAAATAAAATTGCACAGTTGTAAAAAGGTAGATTTGCTTGGGTAGAAAACAAAAGTTTAATTTTGTTATTTAAGATTCATAAATTTTATTTATGTATTTGTTTATTTATTTATTTGTTTATTTATTTGTATATTTATTTGTATATTTGTTTCTTTATTTATTTATTTGTATATTTGTCTCTTTATTTGTTTATTTATTTTTCGAAAATATAAAATGCTTTTTTAAATTTGACGAAATTCGAAAGTTAGTTCTGTGATTTAAAAATTTCTTTTAAAAATTCAAAGTGTAGGAAAAGTGTAGGAAAATTGTCGAAATTTTAGATTCTGTAACTTTGTTTTCATATTTATAAATTAGGATTGTTTAAAAACTGTTTTTTCAGTAGTTAGTTACTCAATTAAGAATTCTAAGATTGTTCTTGACAGTTTTCTTCAAGTGAAAATGATATTTGTTCACAGGAACCCGCTGGCGCAGTTGGAAGAAGAAAAGCGAGAACACGATAACAAGATGAAGAAAATGGAAATTGAGATGGAACAAGTCTTCGAAATGAAAGTTCGCGAAAAGCGACAGAAACTCAAGGACTCCGAAGTAGATGTAAGAATGAAACTTGAAACACAATTGCTTTATTTTTTAAATCCACTTTGATCACTAAATGCTCTTAAATTGATTGCCTTTTGAATTATCCCTCTAATTCGTTATTAGAAAATGTAAATTCAAAATACAATCACATTTTATTAATATAAAGTATTTATAAGTTTTTTCAATTTTTTTCTTTATATTATTGTCGCATTTTTGTGTTTATATTTTTGTTTATTATACTTTTAAGCATTCGCTGCAATATTGTCAAAGCTCTATACTCTCAATTGTACTTTTCTTGTTTTTGTTTTTTAATGTTTGTATGTTGTACTTTTAGTTTTAATGTTTTGTATTTTATTGTATTGTTTTCATTGTACTACAATCATTGTATTTTTGGATTCGTATTACTTTCACTGTATTAATTTCACTGTATTTTCATTGTATTAATGTCATTGTATTTTTTGAATTGTATTACTTTCATTCTATTTTTTGAATTGTATTACTTTCATTGTATTTTCTAAATTGTATTACTTTCGTTGTATTTTTTGAATTGTACTACTTTCATTCTTTCTATTTTTTGAATTGTTATGTATTCCAATCGTTATATTTTCGATGAAGTTTCATGAATTTAAAAATTTTCAGCTTCAACGGAGGCACGAGCAAATGAGACGATCGTTGGAACAACAGGTGCGTGAATTGGAAGAAAAGCGACGAGCTTTTGAGGCAGAGAGAGAGTCCTGGGAACAGCAAACAGGCCAGAGTATTAAAGAATTACGCAGACGAAGTTTAGAGGCAAATTCGAAAGAGTAAGTCGTCCTAAAAAATGACAATCCACAATTCTTTCACAATCTCCTTAAACATCCATTTTTTTTGTTATTCTTCATTTATTTGTATAAAAGTTTCACATTTTTTGATAGATCCACTCACTGCCTTCAATTTTTATTTTAATCTAGGTTATTTTTTTAAAAATTTTGTTTTAATTGTAAATCACGTATTTGCTTATCTCTGTAATTATTCAGTTTTTGGTGAAATATAGATTTTCATTTTTATTCTCTAACTTCTAATCTTTGGTTGGGATTTAATTAATCAAACTCAGTCATTATAATGAGCGGGTGATTGGTAAAGCTTGTAGATTGATAATTAGAGGAAATTGCTAATGATCACTTAATTAATACTTGATGGGCTCTAATTTTTAAAATAAAAGTAGGGGAGAAGTTGAAAAAATGAAAAGGAGCTTTTATTACGTAGTTCAGTGGGTACTTTTGGTCTTTTATCGGTCTTTTAATTTTGTCTTCAATCTGTTTTTTTACCTTTTCTCAATCAGTTTTTTACTTTTTTTAAATCAGTTTTTTACCTTTTTCTCAATTAGTTTTTTTACCTTTTTTTCAATCAGTTTTTTAACCTTTTTTCAATATTTTGTTGATCCTTTTTTATAAATTTAAATTAAAATTTTAATTAAATTAAAATTAAATTTCTTTTACCTTTTTTTAAATTTGTTTTTTCAACAGTTTACTATTTATATTTCTTTTATATTTTTTCACTTCTGCATTTTTTATTATGTTACAGTTTTTCAAATCGCCTTTATTTTTTAAGTCTTTTACAATTTTATTTCAACATTGTACAATTTTGTCTTTTTTTATGTTCTTTTTTGTCTATTATAGTTTTTGTCACATTGCAATTTTTGAATTTTGCGGGTTGTTTACTTTTTAAATATTTTTTGGTATTGCGAACTGTTTTCGTCTTTTAAATTTTGTATTTCAAAACTCTCAGTTCTTTCATCTTTCTGTGTACTTTGTTTTTCTTTCCCTTTTTTTTTCAACAAATAATTTATTTTAAAAAGGAAACTGTACGTGGACGTATAAATGTCAGGTAAAATATGAAAATTAAAAATAAAATGCGGAAATAGAGGAAGCTACATTTTTGTTTTGTTTTTTTTTTATTTTTTAAGACCCGAATAACTCGAGCTTGATAGTTTTTTTTTATTTGCACACTCTCGAAATGTCAGAACGATTTCCTGACATTTCACGTCTGCCTGCAGCTTGTTTGCCCATAATTGTGCGCTTTGCTCACGATAATTAAGTTTATTTCAATTTAGAATTTAGTTGGACGTGATAATATCAGTTTTTGTTCAAATGTCGAATGTGATTGTTTTAAAATCATTTTACGTCTTTGTTGATTTCATTTGTTTCAAAGCATGCAGCGGATTTTTAGTCTTTTATTGTTTTTCTCTCAATTGCAAGTTACATTTATTTTCTGATTCAATTTTTTTAATCCTATTTTTTTGATAAAAAATAGCGATAAATAGTATGGAAAATTTGGTTATATTTTTGTTTGTATTGTTTCTTTGCATAAAATTTATTGTAATTTTCAATTTAATTGAAAATTTTCAGTAAATTGAATTGTAAATTGAATTGAATTTACAATTAAATGAATTTTCAATTTAATTGAAAGTTACAATATAGCGTTTCAAAATTCTCTTTTGAAGAATGAATTAAGACAATTTTTGTTTTTTATATTTTATCGAAATTGTATGCATTATTTTTTAATCGAGTTGATACAAATAGCTTATTCTTTTACAAAATTTCTATTTGTTTGTTTTTTTTTTATTTAAAAATCTACTGCTTGAGTTTGAAATTTGGTACCTTTTTTTCTATTTTTTCCCCTTTTGTCAAATTTTTTTAAATTATTGGTGATTTTGTTTGGTTTTTAGTCGTAATATTTCGTAAATAATTGAAATGTTTTGAGACACTGATATTATGTCGTCTTTCAATGGATTGCAACAGAGCTGGGCACTGCCGAGGTTTTTTTCTCGTAAGTATTACTCTGTACCTGAAAATCAACTTTTTTTGAAAGAGAATTTGGAACAGCTTCACTAGATGTTTTAATAACAATTTTAAAAAAAATTGACATCAAGCCAATTTAGTTTTTCTAATATTTTTGAATCTTTTTAAGAGTTTTGAATATTTGTAAACATTCTTAAATATTCTACAACCCTTTTAAACTTTTTTTTTTAAACCTTTTTAAACTTTTTTATACCTTTTTAAACTTTTTAAACTTTTTTAAACTTTTCTTAAACCTTTTTAAACTTTTTTAAACCTTGATAAACCTTGTTAAACCTCTTTAAACCTTTTTAAACATTTTTACTCTTTCTAATTATTTTGAGTCACCATGATTTTTTATGGAGTAAAGAAAAATATCGAGTAATTGAGAAAAAAATGTAATTGTGGCTAAAGTGGTCCTGATTCTCGAAATTGGAATTTGAAGGTACTGGATGCTTAAAAGTGATAAAATAGTAGTGAGCTTTGTATTTTGTTTAATTTGGAATGGATGTCCAGCTCTGGCTCATGAAAAATGGAAAAATCATGCGAGTGCTTGCTGCTTGGCTGCGCTTGTTTGATGGTTTGTTTGTTTGTTCGTTGTGTGTATACGAAATGGGGGTCTCCCTGATTTAGGACCGGATCCATGTCGTCCGAAGGATCTGGAGGTGGCGGGGGTACAATGCGCGGTTCCCGAGGAGGGTTTGGAAGTCTTCTCCGTCGTCACACCAGTTTCAAATCACCTCAAGAGAGTCCCACACACACACTACAGCTTCTCGTACAACAATCTCGTACAGACTCGTAGAACATCACAAAATCCTACAGGATTCTTCGACTAGTCCCTCTGAATCTCATTTCTTAAAATCACTCTTTTTATTCTTAATGAACAAACAAAATATCCCAACTTTATATTCAAAATTTACAAAAATACTATTGAAAATTAGCCATGCAATTGGAATATTCGTAAAATCAGAAATAGCGTTTTAAAAATTGAAAAATTGTTACAATAACAATTTTTGAAGAAAAACATAAAAGCGGATTGGAAGAGAAGAATTAAAGTTTGGGCAAAAAATACTGATTGAACAGTGATTGAAAATTCGAATTAAAAAGTGATTGTTGGTGGTAAAGACGAAATTTAGAAAACGAGAGAAAATTAAGTTTAGAAAACGAAAATGAAGTAAATTTGGTTAAAATAAGACAAGTGAGAAGTTTATAATAGAAGAATCTCTTGAAAATAAGAAAATTAAATATTGAAAATAAGATAATTTTTAGTTGAATTTTTATACGAAGAACCCTGTATGAATAATTTAGTGACTTAAAATTTACAACCGTCAGTATTTTTGGCACAATTTGATAAAGAGGAATATTAATAAATTAAGATAGAAACGCTTTGCACTTTTGCAGTTTTGAGCAATTTGCGTATAATGTACGAAACATGTAGTGCTTTAATAACAATTTTGGAAGTAACGTTTCTTCTTAGATTAATTATTATTATCATTGTAACCTCTGAACAAGCTGTTGATTTCCTTTCTTTTTAATATACAAAAAACTGAAAAATTAGTAGCAATTTTATTTTTAATTTGGCAGCAATTCTTCAGGCAATTTTTAGAATCTCAAAGACAGCTTGACAGAGGAAGTCTCGCTATAGCCAGCTAATTAATCATTATTATACACATTGTTGATTTCATCATTAAAAAGTTTTTGCGCAAATAAATATAATGCTTTCTTACATTTTTACTAACCATCATTTTGAAACCTGCGAATTTTCAGGAAGATGGCGATTTTTTTCTGTTTTTTGGTCCTTTTTTTAAATAAAAATCATTCATTGATGCTCGCTACAGAAAAGGTAAATTTGTGTTGTCCTTTAATGTTGCTTTCTATGATTGATTCGATATCTTTTGGAATAGTGATGTAATTCATAATTCATTGATGAATTCAATTAATAATTTGTAATTTAATAAATTCAATTTTTCGGGATAATATTTTTCTTTTAGAATTTTTGTCGGTTTTTTGTTTTGATTGTTTTCAGGCAAAAAATAAAGAACAATTAAACAACAATAAAAAACAACAAATTTATTGTTTTCTAAAGTTTGTAATTTGATGTAAAATTTTCAATTTTTTTTTTAATAAGATAAATTTTGATATAAACAATTTCTCTCTTTCTTTCAATTTCTTTCAGTTTTCATTCAAATTCAAATATGATTAAAATGTAATATTGTTTCGAAATTTGCGAATTGATAACAACAATTTTAAGAAATAATAATAAAGTGTACGAAACTTTAAATTAAAAACCAAATTTTGAAAATAGCATGAGTTTTAAAAATTGAAATTCGAGGTTTTTCGTCGCATGTTTTTCGAATTTTGTCAGCATGGATTTTTGCATTTTTTATTGCAAGATTCAGCAAAATTTTACAAAACAATCGTTCGTTTTTAAATTCTAGGCTTTAATTCCATTTAATTTAATGAATTAATTCTTTTTTAGTTTTTATTTTTTCAAAGTGTCTTCTATTTAATCTTTGTATCAATTACAATTTTTTTTGGAAATTTTACAAATTGATGTTCAGTTTCATTAAGAAAGATTTTATCTGTAAATCTTTTCTGTAAAATCATTATTATTTTATCATTATTGTTATTAGTACCTACCATTCATTGTTATTATCATTATTATTGTTATTATTATTATTATTATTATTACTATTATTATTATTTTTACTTTTATTATTACCATATCTTTAGAACTTAAAATTTTTAAATATTCTTAAACTTTTTAGAAATTAGTGCGTATTTTCCTTCTTGGTGTTGGTTGTATTAAAAAATTGCTGTTAAAAATATTGAGCTGTTTCCTGAAAAAAAAGTGAGATCTATCAAAATCTCCTCCTTTTGAAAATTGACCTCCTCTCCAATTTCGTCTTCTCCTTTAGAAACAATAAAAAAACGTCAGGAGATTATTTTGGTTTCTCCTTTCAGGGCCGTCGATGGCAAGGACAAAAAGAATAAGAAGAAGGGCCTCTTTTAATCACATTACGACAAAATGATAAAAAAAAAATCAGATCACTTCTAGTTAAAAAAAAACTGCTGTCAGGTTTCTTCTGCGACATCCAGGACTGACTCTTCAATTTCGACAGAACAGAAATTAACTGAGAAATTATATTTCGCATAATATGAAAATTGGAAATATTTTAGGGGAGAATTTTCAATTTTCTTCTTTAGCTATTTTTACGATTAGTTTACAATTGACATTCAACGTACAAATATTTATATATTATTACAAAAATCAATGCGAAACGAAGCACAAAAAGATAAGGGATTATTTATTTCAGATCTGGTTCTCGATGTTTTATATTGGACGCTTCGAATAAATCTTTTTTTAGCGAACGGATCTTTTTATATGTAATATATGGTAGCGTAAATTGCTCACGAGAAAATTTATTATTGTGACGAGGCGAAATTCGATTGTCGATTATGTCGTTGATCGCAGGAACGAATCACAAATAATAGCAGTGGCCATAGATACGCACGAAAAATCTATAAGATAACTTTAAGTAGATTTTAAGATTTCGAAAATTTACATAGGATTTTACTCACTTTTCCAATCAATTTCCATTTCAATTTCCATTTCAATTATTATTTTTTTCAATTTAAATTAAAAATCAATTTTGTTAAAATACGAAACCAACTTTCTGCGCATTCTACAATTTTGCAAAATATTTTTTTGATAAATTTATAAATCTTTCTTTCGAAACTTTCGTTTCTTTTACATTTTTTTTATAGTCCGCATTTGTTCGAATTTTGCAGTTTCACACTTTCATTTGAAGTACTTGGTTCAAAATTCGTGATTAAAAATTTGTGGTTCTCGTATATTAATTCGTTGTTTTTGTAAATTAATGTTTTTGTAAATCAATGTTTTTGTAAATTAATGTTTTTGTAAATTATTGTGTTTGAAAACTGATGTTTTCGTAAATTAATGTTTTTGAAATTTTACTGTTTTGTAGATTTTGTTGTTTTTAAAAATCCACGTCTTTTTGTTTTTAATTCCCGGGATTTATCGGAATATGTTAATTTGAGTTCTTGGATTTGTTTGCGATGAAATAAAGAGTTGATTGGGAAAGTGAAACGACGAGGAAGAGGCAAGAAGTGGAAATAGAAAGGAGAAGTTACGAAATTTGAATGTCCCGAAAAGTAAATTTGTCTTCTTGCCTCAACCAGAATTTGGAAATAAGTTAGGCTAAATTTTGTGCCAAGACGTAAGTTTTCTAACGCCAGCAAGCGATACGCTTTTTCTCAAGTGAAATTCAAGTTTTTCAATTTCTTTCAATTTCTTCCAATTTCACTTGAGATGAAAATCGCATGCCACATTCCTATTTTGTACGCATTTTTCTAGCAAATGCCTGCGTCCATTCACATCACTGAAATTATTTTAATCAGCATTTTGCCGATAATACGAATTTGCAGTTAACAACTTTCTGCAATTTTTATAAATCGTTTTTTTAAAATCTATTCATCTTTTGTGATTAATGTTATAATTTAAAATCTATTAGTCTTTTGTGATTAATGTTCTTTTGATTATCTTATTATTTTGATTTATCTTTCGATTCGATTTTTTGACTCTTTTTCAAATCAAAAAGATTGCTCAAAAGATTGCTTTTTTTGAAAAGAATTTTGTAAAAAGATTGACCTCATTTTAGAAAGATTCGATTTTATTGGATAATCTCGAAAATTTATTAGTGTATTTAATTTATTAGTGAATATTGTAAATTTCCTGAAATCTGACTTTCTCTAATTTTCTTCATTAAAAAAATAGTTGTCTCATTGCAGCATTTCAAAGAATATTTTATAATCTAGATTGTACTGTTTTTTGAAAGTTTCATTTATTTGGAAATTGCTAATATTCATTGGAAAAGTTTATTATTAAAATATTGCATTTATAAATTGGAATTTATAAATTGCAATTGAGTTTATGAATTTGTAATTGACTTTCTAAATTGTAATTGAATTTATAAAATATTTATAAAAAATAGTATTGGAATTTACAAATAGTATTCGAATTTACAAATAGTATTGAAATTTACAAATTATAATGAATGAATTAATCGATCAATCAATTATAAAATAGACAAATTTATTGTACAATAAACTTGATTAATTTCGAGTAAATATTATATGTGAGAAAATGAGGTCGAATATCTGATATTTTAATCAAATTTGATTTTATTGTGTCCAATGGACGCTAGGTACAATCGCGTTTTTATTTATTTATAAACGCGCTTGTTTGTAATAAATAGCATTGTATGAAAAACGGGAGAGAGGAGACATAGAAATTATATTTTGTCGTGCCAGATAAATTGGTTGCCGCCGCTACTTATGGACAAAATGTAATAATTTATCTATTGTAAGAGTCATACTTATTATTATAATTGTGTATTCAGTAAATTATCTACAACTCGAAATCATTTTTTAATTATAGCCCACACTAAATATTTCGAAATCCAAAAAATCCCGAAATTCTGTTTATTTCTTAGAAAAAAACAAATTTTAATTATAATCATGATTAAAATGAATTAAAAATATTCATTATAGAAATTATCAAATACTACAGTAAGTTATAAAATTCTATAATAAGGTACACAATAAATTCTACAATAAGGTACAAAATAAATTCTACAATGCAAATAATAATTATTATTTAATTCCTATTACCATAAATTTAAATATATTTGTAATAAAATATTAATTAATTTTGACACTCTCGTCAATAATGGGAAGATACAGGATTTGTTTTTTTTTTTAGAAATTAACGTCAATTTGAAAATATCACGAAATTTCAAAATAATAGTTTTAAAAGACTTGAAGGTTTCAAGGGCAATCAGTTATTAAATTATTTTTTTAAAAAATGTGTAAGTTTTGGAAATAAGAGTTGAAAAGGAAATAATCAGCCAATCTACGATGGAATTTGAAATTTTTCGATGGATGGTGTTTTAATGAAAGTGACCCACATTCTCAGAAGCACGTGCTTCTCACGTTGTAATTGTGAGTTGAGTTTAATCTACGCACGCAAAGCGTAACGCATTCTTCCTTTCTCCTCCTTTTTAATTTAAAGACCGGTTTTTTGCCAGAACCTCGTTTCCGGTACTTCATTCAGATCAAGTTCAATTTTCCATTTTCGTCTTAAAACTTATTTTTCACATTTTTTACTCGTCTTTTATTGCCAATTTTTATCCCGATTTTAATAACATTTAAATTACTAATTTTATTGCTTGTTTCTCGTTCAATTTTATATTTATATTTATTACATTTATTTATTTTGCTTTAGTAACTTTTTGTTAAATAAACATGTTTACTGAAAGTTGCATTACAATTTGCCTTGCAAATTTTCATTAGAATTAATTTTATTGTCATTTAATTACAATTTTCGCTTATAAAGAAATACAATCTTTTATGGAATTAATTTTCATCTTTAATATATTATTAGTTTTATATTTATATATCTCTTTATTTTGTATTTTCTTATTTTGTATGTATTTTCTTATTTTGTATTTTGTTTTTTTTTTATATTGTATTTTTATTATTTCGCATTTAGTGTTTGTAAAAAATTATTTCGAAAGCATTATTATTTATTTATTATAATTATTATTATAATTTCGAAAACACTTTCACCTTACATTTCAACTTGTAGGCATAATTTTTTCCCTTTTTTACTAAGGATGAAAATAGTGTTCAAATGCAAGAAGTAAATTTGCATAAATAAATATTAACAATGTCTTGACATCATATAACCTTATAAGTATTTTCAGAAATGGACTTTAAATAATTTTTTTCCAGCACAAAGGTCATCTTAAAAAAGATAATTGTTGCATTTTTTCAAAAAATTTCATAAAAAATGTCTCAATTATTTTTCTAACTAAAAAAATTAATACATTTAAATATAGTTTAAATTTAATATTATTCCTACATTTTACATAAATAATGTAATATTTATTTTATGTCAAATTTCTGAGAATTCGACGTACAATTAAGTTCATAAAAAATTAAACTACGCTTTTTAACTTTAAATCAATTATTAATTAAAATGTAAATTGTTTAATTTCTTTAAAGGCATTTTTCATTTGATTGCACTTTTAGATATAAATCGATTACGTCAGAGAATTTAAAATCATCTCAAGAAATCTTAAATGGAAACAACGTTGTAAAACAAATTTAATCAATTTCATTAATTATTTTAACAAAGACATTTTTGATAATTTTTACTTTTTTTACATTTCCTCAGAGAGCAAATCTCTCTTTACCAATTGAAATTATTAATGATTTTAACGAATTATCGTCAAGAGAGGAAAATAAGAGTTAAAGAATTGAAGTTAATTTAAAAATATTAATTTTTGAAAAAACGAATATTTAAAAATTTAAATTTATTCGTATTGTTGAACCAGCAGCCAATCGCGTTGATTGAAGAACCTAGCAGACGACATGATTGTTGTCATTTGTCATTGAGCTCTGAATTCAAAAATATGCTAAAATAACAAAAAGAACTGGATGATTTATTGTAAAAGCGAAAAGACTGAATTGTCACCATGCAAGAAAATTCACGATTTAAGTTGATAAGATAAAGTTTAAATGGGAAGGTTATGTATTTAATGCCCTGGATGACCTAACCCCACCACACGTGTCAAATGCGATGTCACACGGCGCGGCCGACGACCGGATTTAAAGAGTGGTAGGAATTAGTTATTACTTGTTTAAGTATCTGGGAACTCACTTTCTGGATTCATTTCATTCAGAACTTGCTTACTCTTGTGGCAGATTCCCCTTGTCTCGAAGAATTTCCGTCGGAAAGAGACAGCTCACCCAGTGACCGGAATTTTCTGATTTTCACTTCTAACCTAAATTCACTTTCGGTGCTGTCGACTCCTTAATCTCGTCTTCCTGAGACTTCTACGTCGAGTTTCAACAGTTGATCTCTCGAACTGTGTTTTTGAATAAAAAAAAGCTTGCAAAAATCTTAAGCATTTTTTGTCATCCGGGGTCGCGTAAAGTTCACCGGTCAATCGACAGTTACTGTGACAAGATCTATAAAATTTTAGAGTGATGTAATAGATGGATTAAAAGGCTTATAAAGAAGATAAACTTCCTGAAGAAGAGTGAGTCGAAGAATGACAGTGTTCTGACCTCGAGAAAAGCGGTAAGCATTTGGTGATTTTTTTTGCAGAAAATTCAACATTCCTCTTCTTTTTAACATGAAAACATAAAATTCTTTTAAAATTCGATTTAAAATAACGACGTCGTTAAAATATTTAAATTCTTTGAGAATGAAATCTATCCGGAGAATTAAATCTAACTATAAATTTTTCAGAAATCAATAAACTGTCATAATAAATAAAGAAAGTTGATGTTTTATTTTTTATGGAGTGAAAGTGTTTCGTCAAAATTTCACCTCTCTTGTATGAAGACTTATTTTTTCTTTTGCTTTCATTGATGTCTCTTTTCACATTTTTCTTGCAGGTAAATGAAAGTTTTTTTTATATTCAAAATTTCAAGTACTCGAATTTGTCTCAAGATTCATTCGCTTTCTTTTTTCTTTCATTTTTTCTTTCTTTCTTTCTTTCTTTCCTTCTTTTTTTCATTTGTAAAATACAATAAAATAACTCAATAAAAATAAATACTCAGTAAAATTTATTGTATTATATTATAAAAAGAATATTAAGAAAAAAGTGACGAATTATAATGCCAAAAAAAAAACAAATAATTTATTAAAAGTATTCACGTTAAAAAGAATGAAACAATAATAATGCGATTGTTATTTCTGGTCAGTGGAGTTTAATTAACAGCATTACAATTTCAAATAAAAATCTAAATTTTAAATCAACATTTTAAATATGTTCACTAAAATGTTGATTAACTGGGAATAATATAAATTATTTAAAATTAATGTAATCACTTTTAAAAATCAATTTTTCTAAATTAACATTTTTATCTCGCATTATAGTGTACAATATTAATAATATCATTATATAATATATCAATATATAATATTAATATATATATATATATTAATATAATCAATATATAATGATATTGATATTATTATCTATTGAAATTATTATCTATTGATATTATTAATATTGTAAATTTTATTATATTTTACACATTATATTGTAGTTTTAATATTATATTTTTATTTACATTTTAATTAATCTTATATATTTTTTGCAGGACAATAATAAAAATATTCAGCATGTGGCCCAAGGACGTAGGCATTAAGGCGATGGAGCTTTATTTTCCGGCTCAGTACGTCGCCCAGGAAGATCTTGAACAATTTGATGGAGTTGGGGCCGGAAAATACACCCTGGGTCTTGGACAATCTCGAATGGGTTTTTGTTCCGATAGAGAAGATATCAATTCCCTTTGTCTCACGGTTTTGAGTCGCTTGATGGACCGGTATAATATTAAACCCAAGGACGTTGGTCGTCTAGATGTCGGTACCGAGACCATCATTGACAAAAGTAAATCTGTAAAAACCGTTCTTATGCAGCTTTTCGAGCCCTCGGGCGCCACAGACATCGAGGGAGTCGATTCCACTAACGCCTGTTACGGAGGCACTGCTGCTATTTTCAATGCCATTTCCTGGGTAGAAAGCAGCGCCTGGGACGGTCGACTCGCAATTGTCGTTGCTGCCGACAACGCCGTTTATGCAAAGGGTATTTTTTATTTTTTTTATTTATTCATCTCTATTATTTCATTCTTCCAAATCGTTAAGAATCGCTTGACAGTTTCCTTCTATTTTACTTTATTATACTCTATTTTACTCTATTATACTCTATTTTACTCTATTGTACTCTATTGTACTTTATTATACTCTATTATTTCAATCGATTCAAATCCAATTCTAATCGTTTTATAAATTTTTCTAATCGTAATTATTTTTAGTATCGTAATATTAAATCATTAATTATAATTTGCAGGAAGTGCGAGACCAACAGGAGGTGCGGGAGCGATCGCAATGGCCATAGGACCAAATGCGCCTTTAGTTTTCGAACGAGGCCTCAGGGCTTCCTGTATGCGACACGCCTACGACTTTTACAAACCTGATCTTCGCTCCGAGTTTCCAGTAGTAGATGGAAAACTTTCGATTCAATGCTACCTCAGTGCCCTTGACACGTGTTACGAACGCTATACTCAGAAAGCCAAAAATCAAAACAATGATTCCATCTCTCTCAAATCTTTCGACGCCATGCTATTTCACTCTCCATACGGCAAACTCGTGCAAAAATCTTTCGCCAGGCTCGCTTTCTTTGATTTTCTCCAACTGTCCGAGGAACAGGTCTCGAAAAAGCACCCAGAGCTTGCAAAATTCCAAAACTGCAAGTTGGAGGACACGTACTTCGATCGAGACGTGGAAAAAGCCTTCCTTGAAACGAGCAAAAGTGATTTTGAGAAGAAGACCAAGCCGAGTCTGTATGTGGCCAACTTAGTCGGAAATATGTACACGCCCTCAGTTTATTCTGGATTAGTTTCTCTGCTAATTAGCAAACCTGTCGAGGCCCTTGCTGGAAACAAGGTTGGTATTTTTTCATATGGCTCGGGACTCGCCTCGAGTATGTATTCTATGAGGATTTCCAATGACACGGGTAAGGATTCAGAGCTTTCGAGACTCATTTCGAGTCTTAAATACGTCAAGGAACAACTGGAGTCGAGGCAGAAACTTTCTCCGGAAGAATACACGAGGATTCTCGACCTCAGGGAAAAGAATTGCCACGCGGTGCCGTATGAACCTCAAGCGAGTATCGAGCACATGTTCCCGGGAACTTATTACCTTGTGAAGGTCGATGAAATGTACAGAAGAACTTACAATCGAGTTCCTAATGTATAATAATCGCCGAGAGAAAAAATTGTAGCTTAATTTCACCGAAAGTGCCAATTTCATACCAAAGTCACATTCGGTTTTTGGTCATTGCTTCGCGGATTTTTTCAATTCAGCATTTCCTAGACATTTTAGTGTACAAAATTGAAATTGCCAATTAGAAATTGAAAAGAGAATGAATATTAATGTGTAAATTTTGAATCTTGTACTTTTTATAAATTAGAAAAGGAATTGCAAAAATGTTGATAGAATTTCAATCAGTAGTAAGTAAAAAAAATTTTATTTTGCACATTAAAATCTGAATATAATTTAAAATGGAAATCTATGAATATGGATTGACATATGAATGCATACATTTCTGAATTTTAATTGCATAAAATTTTACATTTTAATAGTGAAGCTTTGTAATTTTTTTTAAATAATAAATTTAATCAAATTAAATTACTACTTAATTTGTCAATTATTGATTTCCGAATAGAAATTTGATAAATGAAAATTGATTAGTAATTTTGAATAAAACGTGCCTTTGAATGAAACAAGCTTTAAGCTGGCATTTAAATTTGTATTAACTACTTTTTATAAACTGGATCGAAGACCAAATGTAGTGTAAATAATGATTAATTCAAGTTTTTCTGTTGCGATTCAAGTATTTATAAATTGATCTGATTAACATTTTTTTTAAAATATCTACAAGTTTTAAGTGAGTGTACAAAAGTCTATTTTTCATGGAATCTGTATGGTGAAGGATTTATAAGATTATGTTAAATTAGGAATTGTATTATTTAAATGTTTAATAAATATAATTTCTTGTTTAAAGTTGATTTAATCTTAATGATTTTACTTTTATTCCTTTTGCATTTTCTATTTCATTTTTCATTAATAATAATTGATAATTTTGAAAATTAACAAATTATTACAAATAATTAAGTAACATTGTTATTTATAAGTCACATTCTTACTTATAAAAGTAACATTGTTACTTATAGAAGTAACATTGTTACTTATAAAAGTAACATTGTTACTTATAGAAGTAACATTGTTACTTATAGAAGTAACATTGTTACTTATAACAGTAACAATCCTAAAATTATTAATAAATTGAAAGACTGTTAAAAATAGATCAGTTTATTGAAGTACATTTTCGTCATCATCGTCAATATGAAAATGATGCACGAGGCATAAATAGCAATTTCCAAATTGACAATGTTGGAAATTATTAACGCTGGCTATTTACAATTATAATTTCAAGTATACGAGTAAAATCTTTGTACAAATCGATATCGATAATGTTCGAAAGGTCAATAATTTAAAAGGCTATTTTACAAATAGATCGTATCTTCCCTATATGAGATTCCTCAATAATAGAAATATCAAAATTATTGAAATAATTATACATTTTTTGTAAAAAACAGTATAATTTTATAATTCTTTTAATAATGAATATTTTTATATCCTATTAAAGCAGATCGAAAAATTGACATTAAAATTTATAGGAATACAAATTCCAAGGAGAAAATTACAATAACGTTTAAAATATAATAAAATTTTGAATTTATAATTCATGTAAATTTTCGAAACATTTAAATATTCATTTTTAAATATTCATTTTTAAATATCACATGTAAACGCTTTAATTTCTCGGTATCAATTTGAATTTTAAAAATATGAGACTTTCTGTTAATTTTTTTTTTTTTTTAGTTATTAGTGCAAATTAATACAATTTTTTTTAACAAAAAATAGTTTAACTGCAATATTGTAAAAAAAAAACGAAAACAAATTTTAAAAATGACGAGTACCAAGCAATTTTTAATTGAATCGAAGGCACTTCGATTAATCAAGGACACTCGGAGATAATTGACACATAAATTGTGCAAATGACTAAAATTGACAAAAGAACCTTAGATTTTATAATAAAGTTAATAATTTAACATCGTTAGACACTATTACAATTATTTTCAATAAATTAAAAATATCATTCTTCAGACTTTTTTAAAGACTTGAGTGCCAAAATATTATTTTGAATTCAGGTACTTTTGATTGATTAAGACACTGGCTGTGTTTAATTCAGAGTCGAATAGTGCTTGAAATTTCTTAATAAATAATAAATTAAAGTATTTTATGCGAACAACTTGAACAGGTTGAAAGTTCACGACCACTTCCAAGTTTTATGACATCGTTTTCACTTTCAGTAATCTGCCGATTTTCATAACGACGCTGTAAAAACGAAACATATTTATTACGTTTAATTATTTATTTACGTTTAATTTTTTTCGACATTTATTTTCATTTTGTACTATCTTTTATTTACTTATTTTAGCGGATTTATTAAATTTAATCATTTTCTTTCTTATTGGTCGATTAAATTTTTTTGCATCTGATTACTTTGTACTATAATATATGATTTATACTTTGTTTTAAACTTTTGCGATCAAATTAGTTTGTACCTTTTAATAATTTACCTTTAATTCTGATGCCAAGCAGTAAAAAATAGAATCAATGTTTGTATTATCTTTTGCTGATGTTTCAATAACTGTTAAAACTTCAGGCAGATATTCGCAAATTGCTTCAGCTTCTGATTTTTGCACTTCTCTTTCATCTTCCATATCACTTTTATTACCTAAAAATTAGATACATAAATATTATTTAACGCAAGATTAAGAAAATATTTTAAAAATTATTTAATGCAATTCTCCTGAAAATTCGACTTATTCTGTAAATTATTTAATAATAAATCTTACCAACTAAAATTAATAAAACGTGAGATGAAGAGTATCTACGAACTTCTTCAACCCATCGTTGAAGATTTAAAAAAGTAGAACGCTTCGTGATATCATAAACTGTAAATAGTTTTTTAAAATTAATTATTAACATTTTAACTCAAAATGAATACAATTTATTAAACAAATTCTATTATTAGAATATTCTATTCTATTATCTATTATTAATCTATTATTAGCAGTTACTTTTTCTCTTATGATTAATTTTAAATTACATTAATACAATTTCAAACATAAGATATTTTTATTTAACATATAAATATCCAGAAAATTCATAAATAAGTTGTTAATCAATAAATTACCTACGATGACCCCATTTGCAGATCTGTAATAACTTTGAGTAATTGTTCGAAATCTCTCTTGTCCGGCAGTGTCCCAAATTTGTAACTGAAAGATTGTAGAAAATTAGTTATTTCCTTTTAATTAAACAAAATGACAATATAAAATACTTATTTCTTAAGAATTCTATCGAACAAAATCATGCCCTAGTTTGCGTTAGTTAAAGCAATTATTTTGACGCGTAAATTCCCACATTATCAAGAAATTATTCATCCATGAGTCATTGCGAAATGTTTTTATTTCAAATGGCAAAAAATATTGACTCAAATGACACTAAATAATACACAGAAAAGAGACTTTAAAAATATTGATTTTCTAATGATTTTTTTAGCCTAATAAATACTACTTTAATGTGTATTAGGATAAGAAACATAACCTCAAACTAAAAAAGTAAATTACCTCATTAATAATATGTCAACAATAAAAGTAATATAAATGTATTGTATAAAAATAATTGTACCAAAAACTATTGTAAAAAATAAGAAAAAACGAAACATAAACAAATAAAATCAGAGCAATATACGCTTTGAATAAGATAATAAAAATTTTATTTGTTCCTTTTGATGAAATGATTTTTTAAAAATAAGACTTACCTTAACTTTTTTTCCATCAATTAAAACCGTTTTAATTGAAAAATCAACGCCTATTGTGCTACCGTGTTTTTCAATAAAATTTCCTGAACGAAATCTTTGAACAACACAAGTCTTTCCTGTTCCACAATCGCCAATTAGAACGATTTTGAATAAAAAATCGAAATGATCATCATTCGTCACCATCAAATTATCGGGATCACGATTTGACATTTTTAGTACCTATTTGACTTAGAAGAAAGAACACTGACAGTCCCTGATGACTCACCAAGCCATTACTAAAATCTTTTTTTTTATTCTTTGACCTTTGCTTGAACTAAACTGCTGCTTTCAAAAAAACATTTTATCTTATTATTAACAAAATGTATATAAACGTCTGGAGCCAAAATGAAGACAAATCAACGAAATTCCAACACCACCATATTCTAAGTTTGCATGTAATTAGTTTGTAATGGTACAGTAGAGTTCAACAATGCCTTCCCAGTTGGTGTTCTACTCATAAACGTAAACACAGTCACATAAGAAAAAAAAGGATAGTGATATTTCTGTCCTTCAGATAACAAGTTATGATAAATATTTTGAAATAGACTAATTTTTGGATACCGTAGTTGACTTAGTTTTCGTCCACTTTAATTATGATTATAAAATTCATAATTAATTTATTTGCTTCAATGTTTTTACGTAAATCAACTGAATTCTTTAATATTCATAATATTTTTAAGGTTTTTAGTAATTTTTAGATAGATAGTACAAGAACTTGTTTAAACACAAAAGTAAATGTTTTTTTTTATTTACAAAATATTAATAAAGAAGGTATTTGCAATTATTATTAATAAAAAAGTATTAGAAATGTATAAAGCAATAAAAAAAGTATACAAATAGACAAAGAAAAATACTAAGAAGTACAAAGAAAATATATAAATTTTAAAAGAATTAAGAATTTATACAGAATATAAGGTTTTTTAAATAACGAAAATATACATCTTAGAATTCTTTAAAAAATATTTCGTTTATATGTATAACATGTATGTACAGGGTTCTGCATGTCAAGATATTTTGAAAAAAAAAGAAACCAATTTTCAAATGTACTTGATTTTTTTTTATAAAAGTTTCTACTCCCTTTATACACTTCCTTTTTACAATTAAAATCAACATATAAAAAATAGCTTCTCGCTAAATTACGCAATTTGTGTAACTAAAATGATATCTTTATCCTATTATCTCAACGGCAGATCGTAGTAAAAACGAGACTTTATGTATATAAAATTGTAATTTTTTGCAAATCGAAATTTTGCAAGAACACCTTTGTTTAAACAATTCTTCTCAATTGTTAGTTTTGCAAAATAGAATTTTATCATATGTTTTCATTTACAGAATTACAAACTTGAATTCTTTTCTTCAGAAAATTTACAATTATCCAATCTACAAAGAAAACATTTCAATTTATAAACTCAGATTTTGTTGACAAAATTTGTAATGAGAAAGTAGACACTTGAATTTACAAAAAACTGAAAATAATAATTTGATTGAAATAATGTTTTCACAAAAGTTTGTTTTTGGATCGACTTTTTGTCTCGAATTTTGAGATCTTTAGTGAATAAATATTCTAAAACGCCAGCCTATGAGGTAAAAGTTGAACAATCATCTCGTGACAAATCACTTTACAGTTCATGTTGAGTTATTTTAAAACTACTACCTATACTATACAATAATTCGTATAAATATCAAGTTTAAATTTGACTAAATTGCAGTTAATATCGCGATCTAATGATTAATTCAACTTTTTAAACTTCTCTTTATCACTGAGAAGCTACAGTTCTCCAAACACTTAGTGCTTTCATTTTCAGAACTAGAATTTCAAAAGTCGACAAAATAATCTTTAGAATTTAAATATGCAATATTTAACGAAACTTCGCAACATCCAGTTAACGTAAACTTCACAATGATTTATTATGCTTTTTAAGTCAAATGTCTGAAAATATAATTCAACAGTTGATAGATTTTTTAAATCAAATAGAGCAACCAGTTTGAATTACTCTCATCACTCCGAAGAAGAGGTGTGTTTTAAAATTAGAATTTTTTTTAGTTAGAAAAAAAAATTTCCAACTCAACTTTTTTTCAATCTATTTTTCAATGTATTTTTTGTCTATATTTTTTCAAAATTGAATCAACTATTTTTTTATTGGGGTATTTTTTCACTCCTCAAAAATATCGGATTTGAATAAATTAAAATTAATGCGTCAAAGAATTAATAATTTCAAATTTAAATACGTTCAACTTTGGCAGTTTCGAAAATTTGCGAGTACAATTTTTTTAACGTTTTCAAACTTGAAATAGTCTAAATTTTAATGCGTTCAATTTTATGTTTCATAAGATTGGAAACAATAATGTTCATGAATAATTGCGATTCTATAAAATATATCACATACGGGGCATTTCATTTAAAACCAACCGCATATCTTTTGTTTTTCAAATTAAGGATTATTTTAAATACTCATAATATTAATATTATAAATTTACTAAATAAATAAAATTATAAGTGTTTTTTATGGTAAATTTATAAAACTTTAAATTTATAAACTTTCACCTGGTATAAAAATGTTTTAATATTGGATTAGTGTTCAGTAAGAAAAATGCCAATTTATGTTTATTTTCCATCAACCTCGACCATTTTAAATTTTTTTAAATATATTGTAAAAATTTACTTTTATTGTGTAGATTAACTATGCCAAATTTCAGAATGGCATTTGTAATGATTCAAGAGATATTTAATTTAATGTGCAATGATGTTTTTGTAGAAATGTTTGTTTGTTTCTTAGTTTGTGCCAATAAATGGCTGATCGTTTGAGATACTCGTAACTATGTTCACAATGAGTTAAAACACTGTTTTACTTTGAATTAAATATCTCCTGAACTATTACAAATGCCATGCTAAGATTTGACATACGTAATCTATACAATTTAAGCAAATTTTTAAATATTTAAAATTTTTTAAAATAGTCGAAGTTGGTGGAAAATAAATATTAAAGTTTTATTGGCATTTTTCTTATTGAAAACTAATCCAATTTAAAAAATTTTTTACACCAGGTGAAACTACATTTAATTTACTATAAGAAACACTTATAATTTCATTTATTTAGTAATTAGTATTTATTACAGGGTTATTTATTAATAACCCTTAATTTATTTATTTAGTAATTATTATTTATTATAGGGTTATTGATTAATAACCCTTAATTTAAAGAACAGATGAACGGTTGGTTTCAAATGAAATGCCCCATACCTTTGAAATTAGCCTGGAATCGTTAAAAATTATTATTATTTTAGAAGCAGTTTAGTTTTTACGAAACATTGAGAAATATACGTTTTTATTGTCCAAACGAAATAGTCAAAATAACTTTAGGTTCAAGTTTGTCTAGAATTTAATATTATTCAGAATTCAATAATCCAGATAATTGAATTGAAAAAAAGAATGAATATTTGAATTGAATGAGAATGAATAAGAAAATTGTGTCTATACTTTTCTAAACTATTATCAAAGATTTTCGAGGTAAGTTTGTAGAGTTTGAAAAAGTTACATTTATCAAAAAATGTATGATCTGAAAGTGTATTACCTAAAATATGTATTATCTGCAAAAATCTGACAGAAGATGATCGATTTATATAGAGAATTTAGTAGAAACTGATATTTTATACACACCTCATATTTTCAGACAAAAGACTAGGCTAGAAATGCAAAATACAACTATGTACATGAAAATTTAAGATTACAGTCTTTTTTTTGGTAAAGACCCAAAGGCGGAAATGACAGTGGCTTTAGTGCCGGTGACAGAGGAGGTAAGGGTGGTGAAGGTGGGTTGCGGAATGAGAAGCGAGGGTTTAACCTGTGAAGTTGCGTTGGTGGCAACCTGGTCCCACTTGCTTTTTCGCTTCTTGGCGTCCTCCTCTGCAGTGGTGGCCGACGAGCTCGGTCGTTTCGCGAGGCCCGAAATAATTTCCATTTTCGTGCCCTTCTCCTTCCGTTTGGTTTTGAGCTTTTCCATCTCGGCCATCTGCACATTGGCCAACTCCTCGTAGTACGAGTCCTTGCCCCACTTGCACGGATCGAATCTTTCTGGCGGATAATTGGAGCCGAGTTCGTCAATTTTACAGTACTGGATGAGCTTCTCGTAGATGGACGGGTTGCGGAAGTCTTTGCGCTGCTGGATGACTTTGTTCATGTCGAGGCCACCGGACTCCATTTTCTTGAAGAGGGAGGTGATCTTCTCCTGGAGATCGACTGGACAGATGCCCGGGGGCTCTGGCGGGATGATGATGCCGTAGGGGTCGGCTTCTCCATCTGAAACTAATTCGTCTTGACGCGAGGGAGACTGTTCGTTAGTGGCAGAGGGTAGCCTGCCATTTTCGGTGGGCTGACCCTCCGTCGCCAGAGAAGCAGTGCCTTCGTCGTCCGAGACTACGGTATCATCGTTATAAGAAACCAATCTCTGCACACTAGAGGTCACAGCAGTTACTAAGGTGGGTGCATTATACGAGTTGATGGGTCGTTTTCCGATGCTGGAAGTGGAAGTGACGACGGGACTGTGTGAAGTCGATCGACCAGACACGGGACTGTTGAGTACCTGGGGCTGACCGACTTGGGAATTGTGCGGAGCAGCCCCCCGGGGAGTGTTTGACATCTCCTGAAGGTCATCTTCCACTCCGTCCTCTCCCTCCGAGTCAGTATACGTGGCCGTGAGAGATGCCAGAGCAACACTTTGTACAGACATTGTTAGTTGGCTTTGAGTGTCCGGTGTACTACCAAGCAATATTTTGTGTGGCAACTCACCGGTCTGGCGCTGAACGTTCCGTCTTGCCGAGAACGCACTTCTGTCTATGATACTCGAGGGATTCTGCTAAACTTGCTGAAACAAACCAATCATCAATAAATAAATACTATTCCATATCAATTTATTCCATGTAAATAGCACAATTCATTAATATTCATTAAAATTCATTAAAATACATTACAATAACGTCTCTTGTCTTCCGAGTTTCAAATCAGTTTCTTTAATATCAAACAAATAATAAAATAAAATAATAATAAATCAAACAAAATAATTATCATTAAGTTTCCAACTTGAATCTCACACGATATTTTCGAAAAATAATAAAATAATTAGAAAAAAGAATTTGTAATATTCTGAAATGGAAAAATTAAATGATGGTCTAAATACCTGATTGTGCTATAGTTAATTAATAATAATAACAATTAGTATGTATGATCTTTCAATCTTTTACATTATTATAGTTAATTATAATAGTAATTATTATGATTTATTTAATTTTAATTATTCTATAAATTGAGAATAAGGAATGAAAAAACAAAATGTTTTTCTTGGTCTTCTTTCTGTTATAAACGTGCACTAAATTCAATAAAAATCCTAATTAAGTTTATTTTATGTTTTTTTTATTATCTAATAATTTCTCATTTTACTAATCATTTTTTAAAAAAACATTTGATTTTACATTTCATTTATTGACATATAAATATTATACTTAATTAATAGACTAGATTTATTTTTATTTATTTTTTTTCTTTAGTGTTACAGAATGTTTTACACTGATACACCTGCCCTAATATATTTAATAATTAAAATAATTAATTCGAAAACCAAAAAGTGTGCTCTACTTTTTGAAAATATTAATAGTTTG
>WNHD01001597.1:0-19675 GCA_011057455.1 Ganaspis sp. Gsp50 | reverse complement strand
AAATGAGACAAAATTGTCATTTACTCTATCAATTCTTTGTCAAATATAGACTTTATATAGGTGTATCGATTCGTCTCGATGCAAGGAGTGAAGTTTTTTTATTACTTACTTCAATTTTTAATCAGGAAAAAAATTTTTTGGAAAAATCCGTATTTTTAAAGGAAAAAATGTTATCAAATTTTTTTTTTTGAGTATTTCTAAAATTCCTTGTGTCAATTTCTTCATTTTTATGAGTGTAATAACTGTGCCAAATTTCATGAAAATTGGTTAAACTGTTTTTGAAATAGAGAGTCCACAAAAAACGACCACACACACACACATCTGGACATTGGCCTAAAACTTCGTATTTGTACTTTTTGGGTAAAATTGAGTTGATTTATACTATTTTTGGAAAATCGATAATCGGACCGAAACCAATGCTTCCCTATGAGGAAGCAAAAACTAAAAACAAATTTAATAATCATAATATAATAAAACAAAATAAATATTTGCGTAAATATAAATTAATAAAAAAAAACAGATTAAATATTTTTGATATATTTCCGATCTTATAAAATAGCCATTACAATTATAAATTTAAGGGACACTACATTAATTAATTAAATTAAATTACAGGCATTTCATCTTCATTATTGACTACTAATAGTGTAATTATATTTAAATACTTTATATAAATTAAAGATTGAATAGTCTTACTTTAAAAGTTCAAAAAGGTTTGCAGTAAAATTAAGTTTATTTATATTATAAAATAAACTTAAAATGAAGATCATTTGAAGAAGAAAAAGAAGAAGAACCATTTTAAATTCAAATAAACTTCAAGAACAAAATAAATTAACCCAATTATTTTTTGTTTCTTAACTATTATTAATTCCAGAAAGTATATTTGTAAAGTAAAGTTATCCTAAATTTTTTTTAGGAAATAAATGAATTTGTTATAAGCATAGAAAAATAACTTTAACTGTTATTCAATTAATATTTCCTTTAATCAATTTAACATTTCAATTCACTGCGAAGAACATTAAAATATCCATAGAAACATTATTTTATTTTTAGTAAAGTCTCTCACAAGGAAGAAATCTTGCATTTATTTTTAACAAATTTTTGATTTAAAAATAAACAGTTTAAAACCAGTTTTCCTCAACTATGTATTAGCCACTTCCATTATGATTTTCTCGAATATTTTGATCCCCTTTAGGAGCACATCTTTATTCAAAAATTCGTTATTACTGTGAAAACGAATTGGTGTTTGATTTATTGGTGTAAAACCAAATGTTGGTATACCCATCTGAAATATATTATTAATTAAATAGAATGAGGAAATAGAAGAATAAATAAATAAATAAATAATAATAATAATAATATTAATAATAATAGTAATAATAAAGGAATTTAAATCCAAATCCAAATTAAATTTATTTCAGGAATTAAGTAAAAAAAAAACTCACAGCTCTTAAAAATCGGGAATCCGATGCTCCCAAACGAATCATTGGGTCTAATTTTATATTTAAACTATCGCAAGCTTTTTTAAATGATACCCAAAAGATATTAGAGTCATCTAGTTTTGTGTTTTCTACGAATGGTTCTTTAATTTCAGTTGTAAAATAAACTCCTTCTCCTGCTTCTTTACACCAATCTTGAACCATTTTTTCAAACTTAATAGGATTCATGTCAGCCGCTAAACGAATATCGAACCCTGCAGAGAATTCCTTGGGAATCACATTTATCTGCACTCCTCCCTAAAATCAAATATTTTTAATAAAAAATATATTTCGAAAAATATTCTAAATCAAATAATGAATACAATAATCAAATGAATTTTAGATAAAATAATGAATTAAAGAATACATAAACTACTAATACAATAAACCAAATAATAAATAAAGTGTGTAACAAAATAATAATACAATACTTAATATAATAATAAAGCAATAATGAAATGTTAAACAAAAATAATTGTAGTATTTTATTTTTGCTAATAAATTTTTCATTAATTTTTCTTACTTAATTACAAATAGATTTTTCGAAAAATATTTTTCGAATATGTAATCCGCTTCAAAATTGAATTTTTGAAATAAGTTTTAAACAAACTACCAAGAATAAATAAAATGAAAAATCAAAGCTTCCTTTGAAAGATGCACAAAATTTGCGACTACCTCAATCATTGTTAAATTGACACTAGTGACGTTTCCAATCCTCACACCAGGATTTTTTAATTTTTCCTTCTCAGCGGTTCTAAATTCCATGAAACGTTCTAAAATAATTGCAAGTTTCTCTCCAGCGGTGTCGTTTGGTAGAAGAGAGCCATGTCCAGAAGTTCCAGTGCAATGAATCCAAATGCGAAATAAAGTTCGTTCTCCGTAAGTTAAAGAGAATTCATCATTTGGGGTGGCACTTCCTTCATCCAAGGCGAAACCGACTTTCATTGCTTTAAATTCATCCGTTTCCGTGAAGGCTTTCATGCCTTCATGTCCTCCTATTTCTTCCTCTGGAACGAACGAAATATGAACAGTTCTCTTTAAACGAATTCCTTTTGATTTCAAGAGACGAATCGCTTCTAATTGCTGAATGCTGACGCACTTGCAATCCTGAGACCCCCTAGCATAAATGTCTCCTTTTTCATCCATATGCGCACTGAACGGCGGATATTGCCACTCTTCCTAGAAATTTAAAACATTGCGAAAAAGTATCTAGAAATTGAATTAACTTAAAGAAAGTAAAAACAAAATAGAAACATAATAAAAAAAAACAACAAAATAGAAAAAAAATGAAACAGAAAAAATAAATAGAAATGAAAGAAATGAATGAAAATGAAAGACTTAAATGAAATTAAAAGAAATATAATGAAATAAATATAAAATAATAAAAGAAATGGGTGAAATAAAATAATATAGAAAGAAGTGTTCAAATTAAAATAAAAATTTTACGAACTCACAGGATAAACGGGAACGACGTCCATGTGCCCATTTAGTAAAATTGAATCTTTTTCGGGATCTGTTCCTTCCCAGGTGATAACTACAACAGGTTTTTGAGGTCGTACTTCAAAAATCTTGACAGGAAGTTGCAAACTCTCGGCCTGTTTTTTTATAAAAGTTACACAGTCATCTAAAATTCAATGTTGTTGATTATAGAAACAATACCGAATAAATGATTCAAGTGTATTAAAAGAGAATAGTATAATAAATTTAATAGTATAATAAATTTAATAAAATTAATTAGAACATTTAATTAGCAGATTCAATTGGAACATTTAATAAAAAATAAAAAAACTGATAAAAATAAATAACAATTGAATATTGGAAGAAAAATGGAATTTTAAATACAACATTTAAATAGAGCATAACATAAATTATACACATCAACTAACTATAATTAATATTTGGATGCACACTAGGAATCCTGAGATATTCTTGAAAATTTTCTACAGCTTTTGAATCCATTTCAGACTGACTTGAAGCCATTTTTAATTACTGACCAAGCAAAAAAGTCAATCTGGTATTTTCACAGTCTCTATCTGAAACAACTCGTCTGATAATTTTTATCTTATGTTTGTAAACTTATTCACAATCTTTTCTTTTTTGCAAATTTAAGTTCACAAACAGTTCTCTATCCGATAACAGGTATAATTGTTTATATAATTGTTTTAAGAATCAAAATTAATAATTAAACAAAAAATCAATTATAGATAATTGATTTTTCGTTTTATCCGACACAACTGATTTTTTATTCATTTATAAATGAAATAATGATTTTTTATTTCATTTATAATTGAATACAAAATCAGTTATAATTGTAAAAAAGAAGATATCAGTTATACCGACAAATAATTTAAAACTGCAAAAAGCTAGATAAAACACAAACCAATACATTTATTAAGAAAAATGTTAAATTAGGAAAAAAAGATTGTGAAAGGTTTCGTAATTTAATGAAACTCATTTGCATTGTCATGATTAGCAGATTTATTTTTGCTTCTTTTCGAGTCGAGAATGGTGCACAAAAACAGAATAAAGATATTTATATCAGCCACAGAATAATGCACACGTCTCTATTTTAGAATCAGAGAATAATGAAGTGTCGCCATATCGTGCCATTAGCGCCTCTTTTCTCAAATATAAAATATATAGTTTATATTCTATATCTAATATATAGTCGTAGTACTCTTTTCTTTCAATATAACAGTGCATCTTTCTTTAATAGATATTATTTCTTTGATTTTGCAAGGCCAATACTAGAGGTGGTAATTTTAAAATCTATACACAGAAGGCCTCTTTCTAGAGAAAAATTATTTACATCCACAATAAATTCCCACAAAAATATTTCTCCAAAATACTCGTCAATTTATATATTATATTCTAAGAAGCTCTTAATTTTTAACGTCTTATTTTTACTAATCTCACGTAGCTTTAAAAATCGTACCTCAAATTCTTCTTGAATTCTAAGGGGCTCTTATAATTTTCAAGAAGCTCTGATAAACTGTAAGAGCTTCTTATAATTTTTAAAAAACTTTCATAACTTCCAAGAAGCTCTTATAATTTTTGAGAATTTTCAAACATCTCGTATTTTTAAAAAAAATCTATCATCCTTTTTAAGAAGCTATTATTCTTAAGAGCCTCTTATTCTTTAATTCTTCTTATTCTTATCTTTTTTATTCTTTAAGAACTTCTTACTCTTCAAGAACTTCTTACTCTTAAAAAAATTCTTATTCTTCAAGAACTTCTTATTCTTCAAGAACTTCTAATTCTTTAAAAACGTTATATACTTTATATCAACGTAATAAATATTTTCAATTAGCAAAATACTTTCCAATTTTACAAATAGACATCTAGTAATCAACGATCGGAGATATTTAGAGAAATATTTTTTCTGTTAGGAAGACAAGTCTCAGAAGAGTAACGAAAATTTGTTTTTTAAAAAAGTCTTTATATACAGAGAGATGGCGTAAAGTCTTGAAGGACAATACGGTGTAGGCAGTGGTAAAAGTGGTGTTCTAGATTTTGTAAAACGTACATAAAACACGGCAAAAAATGCTGATGTAGTAGAAAATTGGTGCTTAGTTTTAGGCTACTTTCCTAACACTTTGGACGTGTCTTAAACATCGCTTTCGACATGAAATTCTCGAGATTACGACAAAGAAAAAAAGAGCTTCCTTCCTCTAAGGTTTATTCCTATTAACGTAATAATCATTAATCAGAATAAACAAGAAAAGTGAAGACGAAAAACATAAGATATGAAGAGTTCAAGACAGAAAAAAATAAAGACAAGAAAACATGGGGAATGGAATTCGAAATAAAAAACGCAAAGAAAGACGAAAGAATATGAAAAAACGAGCAAAAATAAAAGTGTACGGAATGAAAAAAGGAAAAGAATACGGAATGAAAAAATCAGAGGCAGCGCAGAATACAAGAATTACACAAAGAAAAAAGGAATAACACGAGAAAGAAAAGATGAGAAAGAAACAAAAACATGGCTCTTCTAAGTTAAACTTTGGTATTGTTATGAGTGAGTCAATTCTCGATGAAAAATTGAAACTCGCCTATGTACAGAAATGATATAAAATACAACGAATAAAATGGTAATAAAATGATTAATAATATTAATAAATGATTAAAATAAAATATAATATCAACTAATGTTAAAGTAACGATAATAATACGGTTACTCTTACGAAAGAAAGAACAGCATCTAAATTCTATTTTTTCCAAATTAGATACCGCGATTGTCATATTTGTTCCTGACATACAATAAGTCCTAAACAATTTTATACAGTTCTAAACAAAATCTACACGATGTTTGTTAGAATGTTAAAAACATTGCCACTAAGAGAGGAAAGCTATCGTCTCTAAGACGAAACGAATTCTTTATAATTTAATTCGACTCAAAGAATTGATCACTAACGTCAATTGGTGTGCAGGACTACTACGTTTAATTATTAATCGTAGTGCCAGTTATTCTACAATTTTTAAACACCGTTTCATAAATTTCTCTCTAAACATTGTACGTTAATGACATTCTTCACTATACATGGACTACAAGAGGGCTTCTTAAAAGCTACTAATAAATTAATTGTTAAATACTCATGTAACTTGGAAAAGTACTCTCACAGTTGAGATCTGTGCGTCTCTCCCGAGTCCCAAAGCATTTAAAAAATGCAATTCTCAGCCGAGGGAAAAGATCGCAAAAAATCTCTTTTCGACTATGACTTATCAACTTTGTACCAATAACTATTCAACAAGTTCCACCGATCCAACCGGAAATAAAATTAATTTATCCCCATAATGCACCTTTCTTGAGAAAATTCCCATTCCCTCAATTTCTTTTGTTGGAAGCGACTGGTGAAACAATAAATGCCTAGAAATTCTTCTGTTCCCCTGTTTCTTTATCGACAAATATTTGTTGGCAAACAAAGGTCGAGGTTTGTGGTCCACTTCTTCAGACTGTTGACGTTTGCTGATTATTGTTGTCTAAAGGAATACTTGTTGAACATTCTTTCAGCATCGCCCTTAATCGTAGGATTTCTTTCGAGGCGGCTGCCAAGTCCGATTGTAATTGCAGTTCTTTCTCTCGGAGACGTTTTATGTCCCGTTGACAGGTCTGAAAAGAACGTTATGAAAATTATAATTTACAATCATATATATTCATTTTTAATATCAAGATAGAAACAGGTTTTTGATAAAAAAAAAAGTAGAAAATAATCTTTTTTTGAGAAAAGTTAAAATTAATGTTAAATTAAAAAATAAATGTTCAAAGTATACATTTTAAACAGTAGTTTTTAAAATAGCATTAACAAACGGGTATTTTAAGTAGCATTTTATAAAGTATTGTTTTAAATTATTTCTAAAAATTTAAGTAATTTAAATAAATTTCTGAAAATTTTTATAATCAAAAATAAACAAAAAACGTACCACATTCTGCCGCAATAAGTCCAGCTTATCGCATTTCAGTCTAGTGACCTCCATCCTCAGATTTTCGTTTTCGGTGGCCCCCTCTTTGGCAGGACATCTCGCAGCATCGTGCGTTTCCGCGGAACTCATGGACTCAAGACCAGTATCGCTATCAGGATAAACAGCCTGATCCAGTTCCAATTCGCTATTCAAAGAACTGTCATCGCTTTCCGAGACAATTCGTTGGGTTCCCTCTGTTTTCTCGCCCTTTTCTTCCCTTTTTCTCAAATTTTCATGAGTTAATCTTTGGAAAGAGGATGCTGTAGAAGTAGTAACTTTATCAATAATAGTTGTATCAATACTTGTGTGACCATTCATCGAAGAATTAGATTCCCGTCGATCGACTTCATCTTGCTGAACTGTTGTTAAGCTGCTGTCTTGATTGTCAGTGTTTGATAAACTACTGTCCTGACTTCCTAAACTAGCACTTCCATGATCTGAATCCCTCCTCACAGTCAAATCAGGTGAACCAATCGGACTTGATGGTTCTGTTGAACGTTTGCTGCTAATTTTTGAAGTTGACTGACGATTGCTGGGTGGACTGGGTTCAGATTGTCCTTTCTTAGAAAGCTGCTGTGGAACACTTTCGGTTGATGCGTTCCTTACTCGGGAAATTAAAGCTTTCCGAACAGTGTCGATGAAGCGATTACCACTTCCACCGCTTCCTGATGTTGACACGTCACTCGATGTCGGACTCACTGGACAATTCGATCCAAGTCCTGATCCTGAATTCGCTCCTCCACCGAGGAATTCATTTGTTTTCGTCTGCAACTCCTCGGTCAGTGATTCCAGAAGTGCCGATCTCGTTCTCAGCTGAAATTCGAGAAGAATTATTAGCCTTAAATCGAAGAATTTATAATTATGAATGTATAATTGAATGTATAATTGAATGTATAAATGAATGTATAATTAGATTTTTAAAAGAACTGAATTTTTTAGAATATTGTTTTTTCAACAATTTTTTAGAATTAACAATAAGAAGAATTAACAATAAGAAGAATTAACAATAAATAGAATTAATAATAATTAACAATAAATAGAATTAATAATAATTAACAATAATTTAATCAGTATTATGAAAATGAAATGTAATTGAAGATATTAATAATGATTGAGAATTATCGAGTTGCTTACTTCGAGTTTGGAAAACTGCTCAGCTTTGTATGCTGCATTTTCAGCGTTGACAAGTTTCGTAAGAAGGAACTCTTTGAATTCAACGCCTCTTAAAAATACAGCGGGTGATGGTAACGGCGGTCCGAACCACGGAACGTCAAGACGTGCTGTCACACTCACTTTATACCTGAAATTGAAAAAAAGTATATATTAAAAACGCACGCACCTTTATTATAACTTTATATTTACTTTTAAATGTATATTTATAATAAATTTGCATTTATTTATAAATTTTACAGATCTACCAAGTTTTTTTTGTCAAATTTTACATATTTTTCCAAAAAAATCTACATTCGTTGAATAGAAATTGCAGTACTTGGATAAAAAAAACGATAAACTATACTAAAATAGTAGGAAGTTCCAAAAACAAAAATTAATAAATCTCCCTTCTAGACTTTTAGCTTCTGTAACATTTTTAAAAATCCAGAATTAAAAACTAATAAATTAATCCGACTTTCTTTCAAGTCCTACAGCATTTCACAGCCACTTTAAAAAAATCTGAATCAATTCCGCAAATTGAAATCCACTCGGGCCGAAAGTCGAAACAGATTCCCTCTATAAATAACTGCAACAATTTTTAGTCTCATACCTCCTGTCCAAATGTGACGAATCAATCAAAACTCTAAAAATATTTTCAAGCGAAATTTCATCAAGAGATATTTTGTCAAAAGAACTTTTTAAAAGTGTTTATTTTTCTTCAGATTTTCACTTGAGAGCTTTTTACGAAATAGAAGAGTTTTCTTGGTAAAAGTACCTCGTGTTCGGTGTACAAGGATCGATGACCTGAACCACAATAAAGGCATGAAGGAAGTGGCTAGCAATCATGTCAGGACTAAAGGGCGTAGGTTCTTCCTGGAAGATAATGGCCACGATGTCATTGCCAATATGCCTTTTTCTCTGCAACTGTTGCGAGTCACCAGGACTGTAGGGAAGAAGGGAAGCCACATGGAAAAGAACCTCTCGACCTCGGAAAACCTCATACACCGCGGAATCACCAGTCTGTCCATGCCTCGTGTCCAAACCTCCTCGATACCTGCGAAAATTATTAATCGATTAGACAAAAGTGCAAAAAACAAACAGTTGATTAATTTATTAATTTAATGGCCTATTAATTAATGTACTAACTTTTTGGCCTATTAATTAATGTATTAACTTTATGGCCTATTAATTAATGTACTAACTTTATGGCCTATTAATTAATGTACTAACTTTATGGCCTATTGATTAATGTACTAACTTTATGGCCTTTTAATTAATTTACTGACTTAATGGCCTATTAATTAATTTACAAACTTATTGACCTACTAATTAACTTCTTTAACTTATCAATTTATAAACCTATTAAATCATTTATTAGAATATGATTAACAATTTCACGAAAGCTGCTTTTATTATACAACTTACATAAAACTGAGTCATGAAAATTCAAACTGACGTTTAAAATCAAAGTTCTGGCAAAATTTGAAATAATTAATACAACCAAGTTGAAAGCGTAAAAGGATGATTAACAATTCAGTAGATATTGGAAAACTTCTTTAAGGATATTTAAAAAAACAGAAAAAATCAATGTACCCTTTGTGGTCTTTTAAATCGATCCTCTGTCCGAGTAGATCGAGAAATTCTTGAAATGCTGGAGTGATTTGTCGGTTGCTGAAGAGTTGCTCTTCTGTTAGTTGGCCAGCTCTCTGATGTAGAACGCCAAATTTGAATCTGGACACGAGGGCATGCTCATCGTAACGAGCAATCAAAGTTCCAGCTCCGGAGCATACCACAGGCATTAGATTATTCACGTTGAGTGACTCGTTAATCGCCTGAAAACCAAAATCATAAATTTACTCATTCTGCCAACAAACTTCACGTTATTTCTAAACAAATATAAATTAATGACGCGTTTTAACAATTATTACTATTAATTACTATTATTACTATTTCTCTATCTTGCAAAAACTACAAATCAAATTGTTAAAGACATTTCAATTCCGATACTGTCGAATTTAAAAACCTTTCTATTCAAAAACTTCCAAATTTGAAAATCATTCCATTCAATCGTTTAAAAAATTGAAATCCCTCCAATTTGGGTGCTTCCAAAATTTAAAACCTTCAAATTCGGATTATTGTACATTGAAATCATTTCACTCAAAAATTTAAAATAAATCAGAAGGAAAATTTATTTCCATTGGAAATAAAATCGCAAAACAATGATCGTATAATTTCCTATTCAATGTTTTAAGCAAGAAAAATCACACTTAGAGAAAGAAAACAAATAAAGTGGGTGTTGCGAAGTTCGGCGATGATTGAGAACCTTTCGAAATTTAAATGCGGAGATAAATTTGCAGTGTACATAATTTATGAGTTGAGAATTAGTGTTTCGAGTATGCATCGAGAGCATCTTCGAGCTTGATGCATGAATAGTAATGAATCTCGAGGATATTTCAATCTTAGTGGTAGTTTAAGGCGAGTTTAAAATTTTCAGTTTTTTGGATTAGGTGCGAGTTTAATATTTCTCTTAGTCAGTTTAACATGAGTCTTTAATATAAATAATAGCATAAGATAATAAGCGGACGTTAAGTAATCCAATGCGTACTTTGTCACAACCTCGCTCTCATCTCGCCTTCAGAGCGTAATAACGTACATGTTCTACTTAAATAAGAGACAAGAAACCAAGACTTTCTTACGAGTACTTGAGAAAAAAACTGTCCTCCTTAGAAACCTAGAGACTTCTAATGCATTCTAACAAGATTTAAAAATAAACTTTCAAATAACTTCTGTCATCACAGTTACAATTTTTCTTACACTTTGGATCATTACGCAGCTGAGAATCTTTTGAAATTCAAAATTTAAAAATATTCCAATTCTTTTAAATCTTACAATTTAAAATCTTTTAAATATTACAAATGTTTTATAAATTTAAAAGGTTTCAGATTTGTAATTGTTGCAATTTGAAAGTTCAAAGCCTAAAAAACATTTTAATTCGGAATAACCAAAATATTGCAAATTTAGAAATCTTTTAGTCTGGATGCTTCCAAGGCCGACGATATGTCTATTCAAGTTATTTTGAAAAAGAAGATATTCTGCATAAATTGTAAAATTAAGAAAATATGGTTTTTGAGAACATTTTGAAAGAAAGTATATAGTTCAAACGTCAAAAAATAGTTCATATTTTAAATTTAGAAAATTCCTAACGTCGACGTTTTTAATTTTAAAAAGAAACTATTTGACATTTGGAGTAGTTTCAGATTTAAAAAAACGTTTTTTATACGAAGATATCTAATTTTTTTAATTGTTTATAAAGTTTGCATACTCTTGAGACTTTACGTCTTGAATATTCTAAACTTTAGAATCTTTAGAATTGGTTTTTCAAACATTAGGTTTACAAATCTGAATCTTCAAATATTAAATCTACAAATTTGAACCTTGAAATATTGAATTTTCTAATCAGAATCTTCAAATATTAAACTTTGAAATTTGATTCTTCAAATATTAATCTTTAAATCTTGTGTCTTCAGATCTTTTATCTACAAATCTTAAATCTTTAGATCTTGAATCTTCTTATCTCCAATTTTTCGGTTTCAAATACTACATTTTCAAATACTAAATTTAAATATTAAATCTTCCAAACTTTAATCTTTTCATTTTCAAGTTTCATATTTTGAATCTTCAAATATTCAATCTGCAAACTTGAATCTTTAAATTTTGAATATTTATATTTCGAATCTTTAAACTTTGAACACTTATATTTTGCATCTTTAAACTTGAATCTTTAAACTTGAATATTTAAACTTTGAACACATATATTTTGAATCCTGAAATTTGAACTTTTAAATTCTAATCCTTTATTTTGAACCTTCAAATCTTGAGTCTTTAGATTTTTTATATCTACAAATCTTGTATCGTAAATCCTCAAATTTTGAATAATTACATTTTGAATCTCAAAATCCAGAATCCTTCACTTAAAATCTTCAAAACTGAACCTTCTTGAATTTAAATTTCATAATAATCTCAAGCATGAGACCTAAAATCCAGAATTACAAAATCTCCCATCTTCATCTTCGTTGATTTTCATCATTTCCTAAAATTAACGACCACTTTACAGTCTTTTGTTTCTTTTTCCAATTCTCATCTTTCCCACAATAATATTCAAAAATCAAAAGGTCGTTCCGCACAATATCTCGTTGACTATGGCACTGACAATGAACCTTAGATCATTAGCGCATTGGAGGATAACAAAAGAAATAGTATTCCATAATAAGCAATGTTTCGTTGATCGTCTGCATATTTTTCAGTTCTCTACAATCATTCTTCGTTTTCAGTTTCTCGCCGGAAATACGGTGCAGCGAACCGATAAAAATCACTCGACTTGTCCTTCAATTCAACTACTGAACTCACTCTACTCTTCAACTTAAAAAGAAGGTGAAGATTCTCATAAAAAATTGCTCTTGAATAAAATTTTTAAATTTACCTTAACCATTTTCGCTGGGGAGGGATTAGGACCGAGCGCTGCTGCCGGCACCAATTCGTGAGTTGAGCCTGCTCGTAATCTCAAAAGAACTCGCCAATGTTCCTGGCCAGCAACAGTTTCAGCTTTTACCGACACCAGCACCGGGCCATTGTCGCTGTCCCGTCCCACCAGGTTCACATGTTCCTGTAAAATAAAAAAACACAGTCAATTTTTCACAATAATCAAAATTTCAACGATTATAAAAATTCTTTTATTGGTTTCGATTTTTAATCTTCTATTTTCAATTTACAGATCTTCTATTTATAATTTATAAATCTTCTGTTTTCAATTTATAGATCTTCTATTTTCAATTTATAGATCTTCTATTTTCAATTTATAAATCTTCTATTTTCTTGTTTTGCATCTTTTTTATCAATCTTATTTTCACGGATCCAAATTCGACAAGTTTGATCCTGACTTTTAGAACAATAAAATTTAATAAAAAGAAAAAACTTGCCTGCCTTATAGAACTCTAATAAAAAAATCTTCCTGACTTTGAGAACCCTTTAATAAGTCTTCCTGACTCTAACAACACATTTAATAAAATATCTTCCTGTTTCCAGACAGGTTGAGGTAAATAATTCCATTTCGCACGGCCCTTATGACTTGAAACAATAGCGCTGTAAATCAGATCTGTTTAGCATAATACACACGTCATCTGGAGTCTATCTTACGCCATAAATAATAAAAAGAAATATAAATAATAAAAAGCAAAGTAGCGCTGAGAGAACATAAAGTGAAAAATGGAAGTTTTTCGAGGATCATGAATACTGAAGATAAACGTGGACAGGTTGCTGAACGTTTAGGAGATTCGATTTGACAGAGTTTGATAGGACTTGAGTTATCGTTCTGGAGGTAATAAGTACATGTTGTATCGACTGGATCGTTGACAATGGGCGTATATGTGAGTTTGCACGCATTCACGCACAATGAGCACAAATGCATTCACTGACGCAATCATAGCAACGCTTCCGCAAAAATAACTTGCTTCAAATGAGAGCAGAAGGTTCAAACCCGTTAGCGATTCTGAAGCAAAATGAGTTCATTTTTTCCATTTTGCCTCGTTTCAGTCAATTCTGTCAATTATTGCGCCAATCCGTCTTTGAAAATTGTACTTGAAGAGTCATTCCACGTTTCAAAAGTTTCCAGTTGGACTGACTCCAAAAAAAAAGAACAAGAGAGGCACAAAAAAGAGAACAAAAGAGAACAAAAAAGAACGAAAAAGAACAAAAAAGAGAACAAAAGAGAACAAAAGAGAACAAAAAAGAGAACAAAAGAGAACAAAAAAGAACAAAAAAGAGAATAAAAAAGAACAAAAAAGAATAAAAGGGAAAACAAAAAAGTAAAAGAAAAAACATTCATTATTTCAGAAACAATTTAATTCGAATTTAAAGATCTTCTAATCTAAGTGATTCTAAATTCAGATGATTCCAGAAAACTTTTCAATGCCAATGTTTTCGAACTTTTGGAATCACCAAATCTTAGAGCATCGATCATGAAAGTTGTCGCTTTGTGCTTTTTTTCGAAAAAAAAGTTTCCAAATCCAGAAACTCTCCAAATCGAATCGTTGCAAATTCTTCACGATTGCATATTTACAAATCATCTAAAAGTTTGAAGATTTGAGAGTCTTTCAGTTCGCATCTGTCCAAGTTTATAAATTCTTCACTTAAAACTATCCCGAATCTGTAACAATTAAATAATTTGTTGAAAACAGTTAACTACTTTTGAAACAAAATCAAAAAAAAAAATAATAATTTGAATACACTTTAAACATTTCATTCAAATAAGTAAATTAAATAATAATAATAATAATAATAATAATAATAATAATAATGAATAATAATAATAATAATAATAATAATAATAATGAACAATAATAATAATAATGAATAATAATAATCATAATAATAATAATCATAATAATAATAAATAAATAAAAATACGATAATTAGACAATTTTCGAATAAAAATAAATACAATAAATAAATTACCTAGGATTATGGAAATGTAAAAGGCTGTAACAGATTTAAAACAAAAATTTGTAGCACCAAAATAAATAAATTATTATTATTATTATTATTATTATACAATAAATAAATTACGAAATAAAATGATAAATTTTGATACACTGTGATAAATTTTCATGAACCTTGATAAATTCGATGAAACAAGTTAATTTAATTTATAGATCCTCTTAAAAAAATCTGTCTAGGGTTTTTCTGATCTAAGTATGTGAATCCAAACGAAGTTAAGAAAATGGAAAAGGAAGGAATCGGATAGAGTGTAGTTGTGGAAGAATGAAATGAAAGATCCATAGAACGCAGGAAAGGAGCACTTCGGGCGTGGGAGTGGGAATGTTCTCACACTATGCAAGCGAATGTCCGCATGACGCACCTCTCTTTTCCCCTGGGATCTGATTTTCATCCTTATGGCCACATTTACGCCCCACTACCTTTTTCCGCTTCCTCTCTCTCTCTTCTCTTTACCTTTATCTAAATTCAACATATTCCATCCATTTTGCCATTCCTGTCTCGTCTCAAATTCTTCTTCCTCTCACCTTCTTTAACTTCTTTCAAACATCCAAGTCACTGTCTTTGTTTCAACTTAATAAAAGATTCTGGACACCAATCGGTGACAATAGTGCAGGATTTTCATAATCAAAAACCTAAACTCCCGGAAACTGAAGACTTCGAAATTTTCTAGACTCTGAGACTTGTACCTTGGAGTCAGAAAAATTAGTGTTTGTTGATTTTTCATAAACTAGAGAATCATCTTTTGGAAGGTATTTAGAATGTAAAGGATCACAATTGAAGGGGTTTAAAAATTCGAATTTGGTTTCGAAATGGTCTTCGAATTTGGGATCATTTGGGAGGGCTTTCGCATTTGAAATCATGAGAATCTGAAGGCTTTTTAATTTCAAATCATGTGAAACTGAAGGCTTTCAAATTGATAATCATTTGGATCTGAAGGTTTCCAAATTTCAAATCATGTGGAACTGAAGGTTTTCAAATTGGTAATCACTTGGATCTGAAGGTTTCCAAATTTCAAATCACCTGAATTTGAAGACTTTAAAATTTCGAATCATTTAGTTTCGAAGGAATCCAATTTTGGAATCAAATTTGAACGTTTTTAAATTTCAATCATCATTCAAGTTAAAATCGAAGGTTTCCAACTTTACAGAATCAAGTGACGATACCCTTTTTTGAATCAAGTGGCGAATTATTTGGAATCCAGCAGCGAAAAATTGAGAAAAAAGAAACGAGACGTGTTTACATAGGAAATGAAACGTTTTTATGTAGGAAACGAAATGTTTTGTGATAAAATTAAACAAGATATGCAAATGTGAGAAGAAACAATCCCGGTTTTTGCAGAGGCGTGCGACTGCATTTTACATGGTGGGTTTGTAATCAGCGGTGTGTAAAAGCCAGCTTGTATTTTCCATAAAGGCGTGCAATTATAGAAGCACCCGTTTCACTATGCAGGTAGGCTTGTATCTACTATCAAAAAGGGTTAATGCAGAAAAGCCAGCCAATGTGTGCAGAGCTCTGCGGAGAATTAAAATACCAACTTGTTAATGCGGAAATTGTTAGACAACATCGTGGGATGCTTGCTAATGCGAATACTCTGAAACATTTACCAAAATCCTGAAAGCAAACCCAACAGGACCACATTTTCGCTATTTGCATTGTACTCTAAATTCGCTAATCGAAAATCCCATTTTGTCCTCCAACAAGATAGTCTGCTGCTTTCATTATTTATGGTAGGATCAATAATGGCCTTTGAACCCCTTCAAAGTAAAGCTCAAATTTATATTAGGGGAGCTTAATCGAGTTTCAAATTTCATTCAAGTCCCATTATGGAAGCCGTAATTTTAATAATTTCTGTGGTTCGAATTTTAAATACGCTCCGTAAATGGATTACCATCAAAATTCTCTGGCTATTTTAAAATTCACTGCGGTGAAAACAATTGAAACTCATTTCGTTATTAATCACCGTCTTTAATTTCTCTCCCTTGTAGTTTTGTTTCCATTTTTTCAATTTTGCCTCCATTGTTGTACTGTTTCTTTTTTTTGTAGTTTTGTTTCTAATTTTCTTCCTATTATTCTCATATCTCTTCCTCATAATTTTGTTTCTGTTTTTACCGTAATTTTATTTTTATTTATTCCCGTAATTTTATTTCTGTTTTTACCGTAATTTTATTTTTATTTATTCCCGTAATTTTGTTTCTGTTTTTACCGTAATTTCATTTTTATTTATTCCCGTAATTTTGTTTTTATTTTTGCTCGAAGTTAAGTTCCGTAAGTTCTAAAGTTTTAAAGTCGTTGAGTTTTTAGCTTCAGTTTAAAATAAGGAGCACAGATTATGATCTAGCCGTTACGTGGCCGCATTGTTACAGTATCCCGCAAAGCATATCATTAAAGAAAAGAGCTAATTAACGAAGAAATTACATTTTATCCTCAATTGGCAAACTCATCTTTATTTGTCCTAAGTTGGATCTGTCTCGTCGATTTTCCAGATTGATCCTCTGACTTCAATTAACGTCCGGAAATTCCACCCGATAATCATCAACTGCTTCCCTTTAATTAAGTTTTCGTCTCGCGAACAAGCCAATTGTTAAATGACGACCTTATTGCTTTCATACGGATGTTTAATTTTACGTTCAGCGAACGCTAATTTAATAGTATTCCCCTTTTAAGCCTTTAACGACAATTCCTTTGAAAATTATTTTCAAATAAAAATTATTTAATATCAGTCTTCTCGTATTTGACAAATAAAAAATTCCTTCAAATCCTAATGCAATTCTCTATTTCAATTATTCAAATTTCAATTCAATTTGTTCACAATAAATAGTAATATACTTTATTCTTTTTTTTATTTGTTTTTCTATTTTTCTTTTTCTCGATTTCTTTGTTTTTCTGAATTTCAATTTCTTTTTTTACACATTAGTGCTATTTTTGCAATTATTTTGTAAAAGGAAATACTTTTTTAAATGAAAGTGAATTCAAATGGAAGAGTCGACGAGAGCATTGATTATTAAGCCGGTGAAATTATCGTTTTTACACGTAGTGACCTACTGACCACTGCTTTTATGGCATGTGCTATGAGGAAACTATTTTCCATTGAATTCAATATTAAAAGATGAGTCACTGAGGAATTATCAACGAAAAAGAGGCAACAATAAAATCTCGATACTTTTACAAAACTATCCAATTAAAATTTATTTACGTCTCTTTTCAAGCAGCCAAGAACAAATTTATTTCTTTCTTTTTTCCTTTTCTATTTTATTTAAAACCCCTCTTTTATTTTCCATTTTATTGTTTATTTCTCATTTTCTTTCTATTTTTGCCTCTTAGTTTTTTCATTCGATTTTTTATCTCCATTTTATTTTTCTTTTGCTGATTTTGTTATTCTTTATTTCTCTTTTATTCTTTATTTCTCTTTTTTACTTTTTATTTCTCTTTTACTTTTTATTTCTCTTTTATTTTTTCTCTTTTATTGATTTTTTCATCTATATTTTTCACTTACAATTTTTACATAACGATTAGATAATCACAGTGGTTTGGTGGAATCTAAAACTTTTCAAAAATTAAGAAAGATCTAAAGATTGATGAGAGGGAATAGTTTGTGGAATAGTTTAGAAAATAAATTATCTTGCGAGCTCTATAAGTTTATTCTGGTATTAATCCGAGTTTTTCTTCGCGTGGTTTGGTTCAGTTTGGTGAATGGTAACCATCATAAATTTGATCTCACATGTCGCTGATGTATTTATGGCACGTAGAGCCGTTACACGATCTACACGACCTAGCTAATCCCAAAGATGTCTGTAGGGGTAGTAATATATAGAATCAGTTTCAAGTTTGAAATGGCTTTCATTAACAGCAAAATCTTCCTTTCACGTGTGTTTCATTAGTAAACTGTGGGTAGAAAATTAATGAACTTGTTTATCAAACCTGTCGCCAATTTGTTATTCAACGTATCAACCTCAAAATACTCTAACAACAGGATAAACTGTCATTTGCAACCCTAATTCAACAGGTTTGTTAAAATCTTGTTAAAATCGTTACTCAATCGTTACTAGAATTATGTAAATCTTGTATGCAATTTTGGTCTTTCTTTCTTGAATGTTCTAGATATTCAGGAATTCTTTTCGTGTTTAAAGTTTTTTAGAATTATGAAACATATATTTTCCGAATTCGGCGATTTTCAATTAGGAAAGATCATTTTCTCTATTCAATGGTTCAATCTAAGTGATTCCAAAATTAAATTCGTTCCAATTCTGGCGATTATTAGTTTGAAATTGTTCCTATCCTGATGATTTCTCATTTGAATCGGTTCCAATTCTGGCGATTATTAGTTTGAAATTGTTCCTGTTCGGATGATTCCAAATTTGATTTTTTCATCTGAACTCAATGTAAAAGCCTTGAATCCAGTTGTTCTGAAATTTAAGACCCTCTTGCTTGACGTTTCCCAGAACGATTTTATTCCACGATCCTGTAGTTCTCAAGCAACACGTTTCACAAAATTTGACCTCCACCATAAAAATCTGGAATTTCTATCACTGCTGGAATAAAATCTATCCAAATTGTTCGAGTCAGGAAGTTCTGCACAAAACTAAAAGAGTTTGAGAACTAAAAAAGTTTGAGAGAATTTTTGCTTACTCTGCCGACGAAGAAGCGCCTGTAACATTTGGCGGTATCGTCTTGATCAATCCTGGGCTGCCAAGCAGGTTGGGCTGGTAAAAGAGCTCTTCCTGCAGAATCCAGCGTGTGCCTGTGATCCGTTCCATCAACCCAGTATCCTGGAGGTGTCACAACCAGAGGTGGTTTTTGAGATCCGGAATTCGCCTGCTGGATGGCTTGTTCCATAAGTGCTCGACCCAGGGGAGCATCTCCAACTGGAGATGGTGACGGGGTCGGAGTCGTGATCTGGGACCCAGGACTAGACGCTGATCTTTCATCTCTGGACGCCTGGAAACGAAAAAGCGAATTAGACATTAAACTCCACTTATCAAATAAGATAAAATCAATTCAAAACAATTGGGAATCATTCCAAAACAATTGAGAAT
>WNHD01001596.1:0-32814 GCA_011057455.1 Ganaspis sp. Gsp50 | reverse complement strand
TTGTTATTATTATTATTATTATTATTATTATTATTATTATTATTATTATTATTATTATTATTATTATTATTATTATTATTATTATTATTATTACTCTCAAGAGATTTAAAATACATATGTTCTTTTAATTTTTTAACAGAGTATTTAATTTAATTATGAATATAGTTTTGAAATTTAGTAGAGATGAAATCCTCTATATCCAAATATGATTCAGTTTCTTTTCAATGTGTACTTTTCCATTTTTCCTCAATGAAAGGATTCTCATTTATTTGTTAATTTTAATTATCAATTATCTTACAATTATTTGATTAATTATTTTATATATTTCAATTTCTCGACTTATTTATAAAAATTTCCTTAATAAAAATATATACTAGTGTTTTACATTTCACATTCTTGTGCGCAATTTATCTTTGCTCTCATATAGCTTTCCAAAAATGTATTTTGTAAAATTATAGGTGAACCGCATTAATAACCTTAAAATTGTGTTTATCTGAAGAGAATCTTAGGTCCTAACTTGAAATTTTCTAGATAAATATTTCTAGATAAATAGAATCTTACAGATAAGCCAAAAATGTTGGAAACTTAATTTTGCTTCCTCATATAGGGAAGCATTGTTTATTTACATTTTTCTATCTCGATTGTATATATTTTAGATATGCATCATTTTTTGAATAGCTTAGTTTAATGTCTAATTACGGTGATTACAAGTTTCTAGCTGAGGATTAATTTTGCAACTTTCTATTATAGATCGAGCCCGCCAACACCTTTGTCTTCAGGTGCAGCGCCATCACCACCCCTTTATCATAGATATTATCAAGATTGTAATGCCGTTAATGCAAGTGGAAATTTACCAATTACGTTACATAAATACTGAGAATACCGAAATTCAAGGTCTCATCGAGATCTTGAAGGTTCTAATGATCAGTATGATCCTAATCTTGTTTATGTAAAACAAGAGTGGATCCCTGCACCAGAAGAACTATCAAAAGACTGGAACTAAAATTTTTTAAAAACTTCTTGTTCCTTTTAGATTTTCGAGAATTCAAAGCTGTAAAATTTAATAGGGAAACAATTTATGTTTCCATATAAGTTGAAACTTGTTAAAAATTCAAGAAATAATTTTATCAAATATTTCGTTGAAATACAATAATTATGTTTGAATGAGTTGCTGACGAAAACATCTGTTTAATATTTGACAAATATTTTTTATCGCAGTTTTTTTAAAAAAATGACGAATTTTCTTCCAAGTATTACTCATGTATAGAGATATTCATCACCTGAACAAATTTATTTCCTGACCTAACCCAATCGTTATCGAAATATTACTGTACAATTGTGCAAAAACATTATTTTTTAAAAATATGATGATTCGGCTTTTTGCAAATATCAATTATTTTAACCGTGAGCAATATTGCAGTTCCTTTTTTTAGAGACTTCTCCAATGTCTCTGTAACCAAATTTTTTAAAGTAAATTATTTTTTGTAAGTATACGAGACGTGCAAGGTCCAAACTCAGGGGTGGTCATTTTTCCATTTAGTCGGCTATGGACTGAATAGTTTATAATTTATAAAATGGGCTAACTTCAGTAATTTTTACTTGGGAAGAACCACCTCTTTTCATCTTAATTTCCAAATGTTAAAGGACATCAGGAAATTTCTCGATCTGCCGTTGAGTACACAAAATTGTAAATGAAATTGTTTACATAAAATTATCACACGTGAAATAATCACATAGAGAAACTCGATATACAGAATTCTATATTTTGTAATTTTCGATACATTCTCGGTGGTTGTCTTAGCACACTCAAGAAACATTTCTTGGTCAAATTATATACTTAAGGGAATTAATATTTATAAAAATGAAACAGATTTCTGAATTTTCAGCGAGTTTGCAGTCAACTTCTTTAAGAAAATAAAGTTTATATTGCGAACACTTGAAATAAGGTTTTGTTTAAAAATTTAATAATTTCTAACTAAATTGTATTTTACTTGAAACAATCTCTAAACATGTGTCAAAATTTAATAGAATTCTATATCGAGTTACATTATTCTATTGTTAAAAGTATGCCGGTTATTTAAAACAGAAAACACACACGCAAAATTGAAAGCACTTTACAAATTGTTTAAAAATTGATATACCGTCTAGGAATATTTAGTTTAATAAACCAGTCGGTTATGTGCATTTATCGAAATGTAAAATTCACATTCGAAAAATTTCGAGTCGTGATTTCACTTTCGAAAGAGAGCTGAGATATATTTATTGATACATAAATAGCTTATATGTGTATTATAAGAAATAATGTGAATAGATAAGTTATTAGGTAGAAACATTACAATTTATTATACAAATTCGAGTAGCAAAATTGTGTTGAACTCCAGAAGGATGTAAAAATCAGAAAAAAAATTCACTGTACATCCGCAAAGATCTTTTTCTGATTTTTGTACTTTTTAAAAGAGTAAATCTCTACGTGTATATTAGAAAGGAGTATAAATATAGATAGGCATAGATTGTATAGAATACAAAATATATTGTATATTAATAGAAACGTATATATATGGAACTTGCAGAACACTGCAAAAACAGGTGTTTTGAATTAAGACGTTTAGGTGGTCATTTTTAAGACGTTTATTGCCATCTTAAAATTTGGACCAATAAGGAAGCGTCTTATCTTATTTCCACGAATAAAGAATACACCCTAAACGTCTTAAAATGACTAAACGTCTTAAAATAAGACACCATTTTTTGCAGTGTAGTTTTCAACTGAATATAAATTGCAGGTGTTCCGCAATAAATATGTGACACAATCACAGAAACTGCCTTTTTATTAATTTTTAACCCACTCACTATATTCCTAGCCTTTTAAAGTTCTAATTAAATGATGAGGTTGATGTAATTAATATCATTAATAGGTATTATTTTCCTAATAAAAACTACCTACGCAAAGACTTGTTTTTCATATAGTAATTAAAAAAATAGATACATATAGTTATACTAAACTTACGTTTGCTTTTGATGGAAAAGAATTTCAAGTGAAATTTACTTGAAACGAATTAAAGGAGAATCTCTCTTCAAATTTACTTCAGTAATATTCGCATCCCAGTTTTTGAGTAAAATTATACATTTACAATATGAAGTAAAACTCAAATTTTTAGTCAAATATTTTATTTATATACATTCATTTCACTCGAAAGTTTTTAGAGTTCTTGCCAATTAACATTATTTATTAATCAAGAATTAAAATTTAGAAATTTAGAACTGTTTATTTTACCAATTAAACAATACTTTATTGGTATTTATTTAACAATGTTTCTTAATTTTCTTTCAATAAAGTAATAATCAAATTCTAATTCCTCATAAGAATAGGACTGATAAAATGTTAATTCTGCGTACTTTTTCTACAACATTGCTTCGGAGAGAAGATTAATTTCAAAATATTGGAAAATACATAAATGATTGATTTCTTCAATAATAACAAAACTATACTGTTTGGACAGCTTAAATAATGTTTAAATGTAAGATGGGACCCTATATACTATATTATTACATAGTTAAGTTTTCTTTTTTCAATTTTACTAAAATATTTTTATTTAAAAAATTATAGTCTTGTCTTTAAAAATTGAAATATTTTTATTTAAAAATTATAATATTGTCTTTAAAAATTGAAATATTTTTATTTAAAAAATTATAGTCTTGTCTTTAAAAATTGAAATTTTAATTTACATAAAATTTACATTCCTGGTATATATCTGTTATAGTTTCAGTTAAACACATGCAAGTACTTGGATATTTGAAAGCCAGGGTGATTAGTTGGCTGGTAGTTCTAAACAGCATCACTTTCTGCTAGAAATTTATAGCCAAACAACGAAAGATACATTGATTATACTTCCGATGATACTTCTGGGGATTTTCGATTTTCAAGCAGTTTAATTGACCGTATTAGCCGAAACTTGCATCCTATTTACTAAAGGATGGAAATATAATCGCCGAATTTAAAAAAAAATGAAATTATGATTTAATAACCTTTGAAACCAAAAAAGGCTGAACAAGATTTAAAGGTCTTTTGTTGTGCAAATATTTAATTGTTTACAGTGAAGACAGTTTCACGACACGTGGGGTCAGTAATTTTTTTTAGAACGCATTAATAGAAAATGTAAATAGTGTTTCACGCACTTTTTGAGCTAACTAGTGGTTTTGCCCTGAGGGAGAGATTTAACTGCATCTGCCGAGACACGTGCTCTTCTGGATTTGGTTTAAATCCGTTACTTTTTAAAACACAGAATACCAAACCAAATATATATACTCTGAGATTAGTTTTCTATATACATGCTATAGAAATACCTGATGGAAGTTTACTTTATGATATTTGTAAAGAATTATTTAATCACTGTAAAAAATGTCTGGTTAACTTAACCTGAAAGGAATGTTAAATATGCCCTTATTATTTTTTCTGGTTAAATTAACTAGAATTCTGGTTAACTTAACTAAAGTTCTAGTTGACTTAACTAGAATTCTGGTTAACTTAACTAAAGTTCTAGTTGACTTAACTAATATTCTCGTTGACTTAACTAAAGTTCTAGTTGACTTAACTAATATTCTGGTTGACTTAACTACTCTCTAAATTTGAATCAGCGATAAGTGTATCACTATTTCAAATCAGCGCATATACGCTGAGAAACAGCGAAAATTCCGCTGAAAAATCAGCTAATTTTCGCTAATTTGAATAAGTGCTACACTTATAGCTGAGAATTAGCGGAATTTCGCTGATTCAAATGTAGAGAGTAATATTCTAGTTGATTTAACCAGAAAAAATAGTAAAGGCATATTTAACATTCCTTTCAAGTTAAGTTAACCAAACATTCTTTTTAGTGTGTTTTAAATCATTAAGTTGCATTTTAAATAATACAACTTTTTTGAAAAAACTGAATTATCAGAAAAAAATTAGTTTAAATATTTTGATTAGATATTTTTACCAATTTCTATTGGAATTCAAAATGAGTATATAATAACCTTGTCAAATTATCACAACAATGTTTTTTTTGAGAAGAAGCAAAATAAACATAAAATTAATACTTTTTTCCCAAGTAAAATTGTGACTTTACTATAACTTCGAGTGTATATATTTTGAACGAGGGTCATAAACAAAGACCATGTTAATAACATTCTCAGTAGTGCTTTTATAGGAAAAATGAAAATTCTTTATATGACTTTATCACATATTTTGTCGTCCTATTAAAGGGAAAAAGAGAGTGGAAAAATTTCTCCTCTGAATTCTTCAAACACTTAAACTTATCCTTTCTAATGCGAACTGCAAATAAATAGGGTCACATAAAGTTTTCTTTATGTTTGCAGTGGTTTCTAGTAGGCCGATCAAATTTAACTTTTTAGACAAATATTTGCATTTTGACTTGCTGCGTATTAATATGTACAGTGCATAACAAACATAAATATATATGTTTCTTTAACGCACATTTACTCTTGAATCTATAACCTTATAAGATAGATTCAAAATTGAACAGTAGACGTGCATGTGAGAGTGTTATATTGATCTGATTGTGAGTATGTATACATAAATTGGACACTATACTTTTGTCTGATTTGAAATGTATACTTGTTTCCATTTGATTACACGGAAAGAATCCATTCAACTTCTTAAATAACCGTGATAGAATCAACTATTAATAATTTAACTATTAGTTAAAGTTAAATTAACAAATCAATATAACTCATACATATATACGTATGAGGAATAAGTAAAATTAACCAAATATTAAAAATTTATTTAAAAAGCAAATTTTGCAATAAATAGTAATATTCAAGGCGATCAATCAATATATATGTTTAATGGTTCAGGAAGCCTTGATGAGAAGGTTCCTTCCTTTTTTTGTGTATTGGACCAGCATGATGCGATGGTAATAGCTGTGCGCGCCAATTAAAAAACCGAGGGAGCCACAAGCTTACTTAAACAAACATTCTGTTTCAGCCGCAGAAAAAGAACATTGAAGACTTAAGTGTTTCATTTATAAAAATTTCACATAAATATCTATTTCATTTTTTCCCCAATGATTTATCAATTTTTGAACAATCTTACCAATAAAAGAAAGTTACTATATAATTGAACTTTGTAAACTTTAATAATTCATCGAGAAATTATTTCAAATCCTTCAAGATTTCATTATTGAAATTCATTATAGAAATACATAGAATTACACTGTAAAAACAAGTGTCTCATAATTTAAGATGTTTTGTCCTCACTTTTGAAACATCCCGTGTAGAAAAATTTCGTGGGGCTAGCTAGCAGCGCTAGATACATGGTAATTTTGCATAAATCTCGCGCTGCTAGCTAGCGCCACGAAATTTTTCTACTCGGGATTTGACGTACATAGAATTACACTGTAAAAACAAGCGTCTCAGTTCAAGATGTTTTGTCCTCACTTTTGAAACATTTGACGTGTTTTTTGACGTTAAATGTTTCAAAAATGAGAACAAAACATCTTAAATTGAGACACTTGTTTTTACAGTGTATAGATCAGATATTTTGTTTGAAACCATTAACAATTGTTAAACAATCTTTACACTGTAAAAACAAGTGTTTCAATTTAAAATGTTTTGTCCTTTAAACATCTTAAATTGAGACACTTGTTTTTACAGTGTAAAGATTAAAATGAAATAAATTTAAAAAATAAATCACAAATGATTAATTATGTGAATTAGTATCACTGATTTTTGTTTGATTTTATTAAACTGAAACTAACTAAATTAAAAATATTTGTAAATGTGTTTTAAAAATTGCACTTGAATCATGTTTTCAAGAAGCAGTAGAATTTAGTCTGAATATGTCAGGTGCATCAGAGTATTACTATAACAGTTTGGCGTTCCATGAAGCTTACACATTCGCTGAATTCTGTCAGTTTGCGCTTTCTGCTGTAACATTTTGCTCCGGGAACAGTTTCTCGTCGTCTACTCGTCCAGAGGAAGACAGCAGGTGCACAATTTCCCAGGGACACCCCCTGGCAAAACGCGAAACTAGAATTGTTCCGGTGGTAGTAACCTAACCTCACGATTTCTCCCGCTAACAGTCCATCCGTCCGTCCTTTTACTCCTCCTCTCGTTTCTGAAATGAGGGAGGGAAATACCCACGGCAGAGGGTTGTCTACCAATGGGGTGGCAAGAACGACGAAATTCAGTCGCCATGCCGAGAAATCGATACCAGGTTCCGTTATGAATTAACCCAGAGAAATAATTAAAGGAGCTGAAATTATCCCATATCACCTAGTTACATTCTCATCAATAATGAGAAAGTATTTAAATTAAAAGATCGAAATCAATCTTTGTGTATATACAGTTGCACTCTGTACATTGACTCCTTATAATTGCTCGCACTATTTGAGGAAAATGTATAGGTATATAGATAAATTAGCTATGCCAGATATCACCTATAGGTGATATCTATCTTCTTCTTCTTCAATATATTGAAGAAGAAGAAGAAGAAGAAGAATATATCAAGAGGGAGAATTCATTTTAACTGCTGCATGTTATACGTAAAAGAAGACACCTATTTTTTAGATTTTATTATACATATGTGCATAATCGTACATACTGTACGTCAAAAGATTTTGTCACCTTGGAATTTAAGGAAGAAACCTTGCACTTGAGTAGAGAGACGCAGGTGTTTTCCAGCTTATTGTGAAAATAATGAAACAGAGATAAGGAATATTTTTTGTAATCGCGATAACCTTCAGAAAATGCAGTACAATTGCGAGACTGCTACGCGTTTAATCCAAAATAAAGTAAACAGACTCTCGTGAAAGTGTGAGTGTCATTATGACATTAAATGCTAAATTGGTTGTGCAAACATGCGGTAATATCGCGCTCGGAAATAGAGAGCCTATGCGCTTCCATTGACATTTCCATCATTTTACCACAATTTTCAGTTTAATTAGGATGTGCAAATGTGTACATGTGTGTTTTGCACGCATAAATACCTGGGGTTCGAATCACAAAAGTAACCCTAGGCCATTCTGGCGCGTCACGCGTTATCTGAGAATTAATGTGAATTTATAATAACTATTGAAAACAGTTTAAAATTAAATGGTAACGCATTCCCAATATATTATACATTCACACCTATAGTCATCTGCAGTCACCTATAGTCATCTGCAGTCACCTATAGTCATCTCTTGCGAGCATATAAGCTTGCCAAAGAAAAATATAATCTTTATAAATTTACACTTAACATCGTGAAATCGTTTCTTTATATTTTAGAGCATTCCTCTCTGAAAAAGTCGTAATATAGCCAGTTTGTAAGCAATTAACGAAATAATATAACGAATCGAAAGTTTGATTCTATGCATACTTCTCTTTTGGTCCTCTAAAGCTGCAGAAACGGAAATATTTACATGCAGTATAATCTTCAGGGTGATTTTAGATTTTTCTTACATACATATACACATTTTATACATAATATACTAAAAAATATACTAAAAAATATACATTATATATATAATGTAAATATAAAACTTCGTTTTCTGTATGCGTTTTCAGGGTCAATTTTTCTTCATTTCATTCTACAATGGAACATTTTTTGCAAAAATTACAATTGCAACTTGAAATTTATTATGCGGATTGTATAAAATTACGCAGACGTTATATATGAATTGTTTCCCCGTTGAAGAAAAGACTACTCTTTTGTAAAAGAAAGAAACAGTTTGTTGCTGTCAAGATATTGTCATGTAAATTTAAACGATTGAAATCCTATTGTTGAATCAGGAAACAATCTTCTAATTTGGCAAACCAGACACACTGTAAAAAAAAAAGAAGTTGAAATTCAACTCCGTTACGGATTCTATGTAATTAATTATTTGGATTAATTTTTTTTTCCTATGTAATTTAAAAAACATGCATTCTAAATGATATATATATATATATGTCATCTATAAAGTCACCGAATTTCTAAACTATAATATATTATAGTTTAGAAATTCGGTGAATTATAGTTTAGAAATTCGGATGACTTTATAGATTCTTGTAATTTTGTTGAACTCTTAAAAATGATGTCACCCCCTACTCTTTTTATATCTGTTATCGTGTGTAAAGTTTATAGGAAGTTCTAGAGAGATTGGTGCGGTTCTTCCAATTCGGGCCACCCGCAACGTTTACAACAAACGTGGACGGAAAAAAGAGAGGGTCGAAAGATGTATAGAGTACATTGTGTTTATAAAATTACGAATGATAATGTAAGCATTTTTTCACACTCTCGCCGCGTGTGGGTATGCGGAATGCCATCATTGAGCCCTGCCAGGGCCGCTGCGGGGCTAATTTTAGGGTGTTAACGCTATTCACCCCCCTTACCAATGTTGACCGACACCGTTTACACGCAACTCTACTTCCCTGGATCTTGACACCAAAAGCTGTTAACTGTCTATAATGGGCCAACCTTCTATTCCAGAAATAAACTTATTATTTTCTCTCCCTCGCATAAATACTATATAGGCATATATACAAATACATATATGGGTGATATATATGTACAATGTACATACATGTGCCTATTTTGTATATTATAAGGGTTAAGTGAAATTTAGTCTGCTTTGTTTAAATCAATGCTTTTTTCAAAGAAGAAGACAGTATTTCTTGTACTAAAAAATAAGGTATTCTTTGCTCCGTATAAAGCTATAACGCATACAATTACTCTCTAAACCTGAATAAGTGAAAAATCTACCACCGATTTTAAATAGTAAGAATTTCTTTTTGAATTTCTAGTAATTTTTAAGAATAAAATTTTACTAAAGATAGTGAAAATATTTATTGACCCAAATTGATGGACTACTTTCCACTAATTCAAATTTATGCAGTAAATAATTTTAGAAAAACTTACTCTTTTATTCATTTAAATATTCCATGACCTTAACTTTGAAAAATTGAAGATAAAGGAAACTGGAGGTATACACCAGAATGATATATATATTTATGTAAATGAATTGAATGTATTGACTGTTGATAGGATTGATAAATGCATGTCATTAATGAACCCTCACAGCTAACTAAATACTCAGGTCGTTAAGCTTTTATGCTAATTATTATGTTAATTAATTCCTGCATTTTACTTATGTTCGGCAAAAAAGATATATTGGGCTAAAAATAATTTATACTACGGAAAATTAATGTATAATAAAAGACATTTTAATGTACAATATAAAAGACATTTTTGTGGATTTTTTACATTCTCTTTTATCAAGAGGTTGTTGCAAGTTTTGTTGCAACTTTTATATTAAAAGCTATATTAAGGTAAACATTCTCTTGATAAGTTTTGTTGCAACTTTTATAGTAAAAGCTATATTAAGGTAAACGGTTATTGAACATTAAAAAAATTTCTGCTTAACTTGACCAAAAAAATGTTAAATATGCCCTTACTATCTTTGCTGGATAAATTAACTAGAATTTTGGTTAACTTAACAAAAATTCTACACGGAAAAAAGGGATTGTTGGACCAACAATCCCTTTTTCTCTGTGTAGTAAACGTAAACAAAATTTGTATCGACTTCACCAAAACTCTACTTAATTTAAGTAGAAAAAATAGTAAGGGCGTATTTAACATTCTTTTCTGGTTAAGTTAACTGCAGACATCTTTTTCAGTGAAACACTTTCCACATCAAGTATATATATAAGCTATATATATATATATAAGCTAAACGAAAGAATGTTCAATGCCTATAGACACATTAAATATATATCATGGTGCTCGGACCCAAAAAAAAATCTATAAAATGTATTAAGTGATTGCTCGTGCCCAGTCGTGCACGTGATATTCTCCCGTCGCACGGGTCATTGTGCATCAATAAAAACAGCATTAAAAGGCCCTGTACTGAATAAGCCGGCCTTAGGCGATTCCCAAAATTAAGGTCTTGCTTGGGGGCACTCGATGGGAGGTTGCAAAACTACAATGCATCATTGTTTCATTTTCAAGTGTTTTAAAGCCACTTTCTCCCTTATGCAGGGTCTATCTTTTCAATCTCTCTTATTTTTCAGAAATGAAAAGATTACTTTTTCTATTTCATGTGCGACTTCATTTTTATGCTACTCTGCCGTACGAAATAAAAATTTACATAAACAACAATGCTGGTGTTTTACTAACGTAAGTTAGTTAACACTAACGTAAATTGTTACTAACGTAAGTTTTTATTTCGTATGCCAGTACACCCAACCGCATTTATGACAGCATTTATGCGGGTGGGTGTACTGTTTATTTCATAAAAATTTGAATAATATTAAAAAATGAAGTATTTTACTACCTCTTTAAAAACTATTAAGTATAGTGAAGATTCACGGTCGAAAATTAAATAGTGATAGATCACTCGGTAAAAACTATTATTGCTTTTTAATCTCATAAATTTAAAGTACATATATGTTTGAAGAAATTACGTAATAATTTTAAAGATGCTACACTTTCAGGGGTCAATAGTTTTGAATGAGTAGAATATAAAAAGGTGGTTTACGATAAATCAAATCTATTGGTTTGCTTTACACAGTTTACGCAAAACTATTGTTGTTTAAATGCCTCCTGCGGTGTCACGCTAGACTGGCGTGTAGGTTGTCTGATCTGCGCTCTTTTTATGTTCAAATAATAGCTCAATTGGTCCGGATTTAATGCAGCTTAACCCTCAAAAAGCGGAGCGTCTATAAAAAGGGAATAAAGAAAACGAATAGACTAGCAAATGCCTTCTTTTAAAGCTATACTGCAACAAAAAATGAGCATTCCACCATGGATTTGTGTAACCTCCTTATTACATCTTTATGGTTTTAAGTGAATAGATAAAATAAATAAACTGACAATCCACATCGAGAAATAAATAATTCTCTCAAATTTCTTGAACAAGAGCAATTATTTTCTTACGTACATTATAGCTTTAAAAATTTTGCTATGTGTAAATTACTTTTCCGTGTAAAAAACAAAAGAACAAAAGGTATATATCTTATTTTTTTATTTTGAAAAAGGTTTGCCTAATTTAATATTATCGTTTGTTTACTAACAATGAAAAAATGACAGAAACTGCTAATTTTCAAGACAAAAAGTCTTTCAAGTTTTGAAACCGCGAGAAGTATAAGCGACGACAGTGGCGGTGATTTAATATTTTTCTTGTTATGAGTGTAAGCTCTCTAGTTTGTTCTGAAAACAGCGTCGGATGAGCGGAGTTCATATCCTCGCACACCCACCTGCAAGAGCATCCAGCCCATTATAGTCGATATTCTGAATCTTGCTTGTACTTTGCTAAGATTCTCTTTCTTCTACTGACTTATCCTACCTCCATAGAGCTCGCTAAAACTGCTTATGGATAAAGCACAACATTGCATATATGTGATGCACAATATTATGGAACACGTACTAAGTTTTAATATTTAATTAACTTTAATATACTTTAACTTTAATATAATTTATAACAGAAAATCATCAAACGTTATTAAAATAAATAACACATTCAAAAGTATTTTGCCAACTGCATATGGATTTGTATTCAATTTGGAAGTTTAAATCGATTGAAATAAATCATACAAATGCGACCGCATAAAGTCGGGAAAGTGTCCGTGGGATCTTAATCTTGTTGTTCTCCACGTCCATGTCCGTGGTGATGGTGTCCATGAGGGGGTCGGTGGTGATGACAATGTGGAGGTCGATGTGGTGGCCAATGTGGTGGACGTGGTGGACGTGGTGGTCTGGGTGGTCTATCAGAACTATTATTAGGTGGTGTTGGAGAAGGTCCTAATGTTGGAGTTGTATCATTGGAAGCATCTTCAGTAGTAGGTTGCAATGTTGTACTTTCTGGTGGTTCTGATTGTCCACTCACAATGTTATACTACGAATACCAAATCATTAGCTCAGTGACATTCTTCATCATTGAAATTTAAAGTGATTGATGGACATTTTCTGCGTATTTATAAATAATTGTATGGTTTCGAACCTTAGGCCAATAAACCAAAAGAAAGAAAGAATTGTATAATACGTTTTGTCATTGTTAGCGTATGTTTATAAATATTGCTTTCGATATAAATATTGATGTTTATAAATATTTTGCTTTTTAAATGTTACATTGTTAAACATTGTTAAATGTAAGACATATGTGACCGTCCACAACAAAAGGCACCTTAAATCAAGAGCACATAGGGTACCTTTTCTCGTGGACTGTAACATATATTTTGTGAAGAATTATTCATAATATTCATAATACACACGGAGAAAAATAGCAAGTGAATATTAATTAATATTAATGAATATTAATCCACTTAATATTTAAGTAGAATGTACCTAACAACTTAAGATATACGAGTTTGGTAAAAATTACTTAAGTACTTAAGTGAAATCTACTGAAAAAGTTAAGTAAATTTTACCTAACTATTGGAATAAATAGTGTAGTTTATGTTTTCGATATATATCTCTTAACTTTTTAAGTATACAGTCAAACCTCTATGTGGCGGAACCTCTATATGGCGGAAAATCTTACCTATGAGGTTCGTAGGTTGAGAAGGGACTCTATAGGTGTGTGTTACATCTGTGAGAGTAACGTGAAATTCAAAGGCGATAATCATTGACAAACAAAGACCAATGACACATTTATGGAACCTCTACATGGCGGACAACTCCAAAATTTTCCGCCATATAGAGGTTTGACTGTATTTTACTTGAAATCTTAGGTAAAAATTACTTAAGTGAGATTAAGTAGATTTTACTTAACTATATTATAGGTAAACTACACTTGTGATTTTTCTCCGTGCACTATGAAACTTTGACTATGAAGTAAATTGATTTGATCTATGAAGTAAATTATTTATTTTAAAACAAGGAACTTACAGTAATAGCCAAAATGGCCAATATAAGACCAGTAAGTGCTACAGGCTTCATGTTTCTTCAAAAGTTGTCTTCAAACTGCGAACAAGTACAGGAACTCTCTTATTTTTATACGGAAACCATTTCCTCACATCTTGCATAATAAAAGAACAATAATTTGAAATTGAATATAGTGCAAGTATGTAAAATACTCTACATAAAAGAATGTACATGCAAATATAAATGCACTAGTCGTTGCATTGTAATTGACAGTTTATTTACTAAATGATGTTTAGTTAATTCTTTTAAACAATGCATATTTCCTTATCGTACTATTCTTTATTATAGGTGAACGTAAATTGAACAAAATGAATATTAATTGTAGACCAAGTGTATGACAAAGAATAACAGATATCTTCTTGAAAAATAAAACGTAATTTTCTCTCCAATTTTAATTGTATTGTATTTCATGTATACAAGTGTATTTTGAACACGTATGACAGGTTCTTGTAACTGAATATTTCATTCGTACGTTCGTTATCAAATTCTTTAAACTAGTTTTCGTTATAATAGTAACAGTTTAATTTAAAATTGATTAAATATAATATTTAATTCTTCAATAATTGAAGAATGGTTCATAAAATCTTGGCAATATAAAATTTATCTAATTGGAGTGTTGAAAAGTCGTGATATGTATAATTCAGTAAATTGTAGAAAACTATAGCAAAATTGCATTCTATAGGTGACTAGATTATTTCGAGACTTGAAGGCGTCGCGACGCGTCCACGTATTCTGACGGATGTCGCTAACGAGCGCACTCGACGATTGACAAAATATTCTCAGTATGTGACATTAAATGCGTATACATTTATAATTTCTGCTAGAGTTGTTGCGAGACGGCACTCTTACTTTCTACAATGCTTCTGGGGAAAGTAAGTTATCGAAATGAATAATCGTGTGAATAATACACTGTAAAAACTGGAAAAACTGTAAAAATTTACAAACGTGTCTCATCGTGAGACGTTTGTAAAGTTCCAGTTTTTACAGTGTAAGTTACAGTGTAAGTTACAGTGTAACTATAAGAGAAAACATGATAATGTATGTATAAGTGTTAGTTTATACCATAAAAGTATTGTATTCCGTAATGTAGCTTTTGAATGATCCAAAAGACATTTGCAGTTTTTATCATATAAGCGAGAATATATGAAGACACTCATTTGAAGAAATGATGTTCGATCTTATGAATCTTTTAAATGTATACCTAAGTTGTAACGGTATCCTGTTGATGCTGGCAATGTTCTTTGTTGACATAACTTCCATCATGCTAGCCGTTTAATACTTATGGTAGTCACTAACGTGACTGGCTACCAATCAAAAGATCTGAGGCGAATTCAATCGATCAGATCCTTTGAGCTAAGTTGACCTCTCAATATATCAATCATCTCCCTAAAATCAAAAACAGTTGAAACTTTTCAATCAAATGTGTAAATTTGTAAATATTTCTTAAAGAAAGTTAACTCCAAGTGAAGTTAAATTTCTTATCACTACCGTTTCATTAGAGAAAGTATATTTTCAAGTTTTCAAAAGAGAGCCTGCATTATAGCAAATTTTCAAAAGGGAGCCTGTGTTATAGCAAGTTTTCAAAAGGGAGCCTGTGTTATAGCAAGTTTTCAAAAGGGAGCCTGTATTATAGCAAGTTTTCAAAACGGAGCCTGTATTATAGCAAGTTTTATATGAGAATTAAGAAATTTAATTTTATAAAGATTATACAATAATAGAATTTGATTTTAATACACATATAATGGAATAGCTCGTAGAAATTGTTTTTTCATTCAAAATTCACCAGTCAGTGTCAGAATTCTTTTTGGGAACAATGGATAGACGTTAAGGGATATCAAACAGAAAGTGTCGAGTTGTCATGACCGCCCATGCATACAAGAAACCAGTCACGGATATAAATACGACCTACCATGCTGCCTGCCTCTATATTGCTAACCAAAAATAAAATCAATCAACAAATTGAAAACAAAAAGTAAAATCAATCAACAAATTGAAAACAAAAAATAAAATCAATCAACAAATTGAAAACAAAAAATAAAATTAATCAACAAATTGAAAACAAAAAAATGTCAATTTATTTTAACATTTTGTATGCTGAAAATGTAAAAAAAATGTAAAAATGCGTAAAAACGCTAAAACGTATGCTAAAAATACTGCAAATTCTACAAAGAAAAATCTCCAAGATTGTAGCAATGAATCCTTTGCAATGAAAAACTTTATTATTTTTCTTCCTTCGGGATCTTTCATTATTTTTTGTGGTACTTCCGTGAATTTTTTTTAATGTTGAAAAAAATCTCATTGGAGTCTTGTCGCATGTCTCAAAGTAATGGTAATGATGCATCTACGAGTGAGAAGAGAAAAAAGGGAAAAAGAAAGCAACCAACTGCCGCAGATGTGAGAAAGAAATCAAGAGAAGCGAGAGAGCACGCGAGCTATTTGTCTCAGAGGCGTTCAACTGTTTGATCGCAAATGGGAGACCGACTGTAGTTTGGCAGTGTTATCCCCCATCTCTGCAGGAGACGAGGGAGGAAGCGAGAAATTGACCGAAACCAAGTGTAATGTGCAGACTTGAGTTTCGACCTTTTACAGCTTCATACCTAGAATTCTCTGTAATTAAAGCGCCTTGTGTCACGAAGAAAATACTTCTCTATATTCCATTCACTTTTTCTAAAATCAATTACATTTTATTTATGCCAAAACAACTGCAACAACAATTTTCTTCTTTGAAAAAGTCTCCAGAATTTCCATATTTGAAAAGACACGAACAATTTCCATCCATCATAACACCGATCGTGATTTGCTCAAAATTTTGTTAAAAAATTATTTCTCAGATCGGTCCTTTACATCTGGAAACGATGACACACTTGATGATATCCAATCTGTGAGATTCGTGTCACGTAAAAAAGCATTTCGTCTTGTGAATTTATTGGTAGAGGCTTCTTCTTCAACTTCTGATGACAGGTTCCCTTTTGGGAAAAAGCGCATTCTTTCTACCCTGCCGAATGACCGACAATCTTTTAAAGTCGACCTCAGAAATATGAGGTCGTGCCCCGACGGAGCACGAGGGCTTTAGAATTTAGACTGTAGATTCAGGATATTGATGTTTTCCGATCTCTGTTTTACTCATTTCGGACTTGTAGAGTGCTAACGATCAGCGGAAGAAATTTTTTGTCGACGATCCGCCCATATTTTTCACGCACTTTTAACAGACAAAACACACATTTCCCAGATTTGTTTTCCGAAGCAAATTTTGTTTCTTCTTTGAGCAAAGGAAACATGTTGTGGGAAAAATCTGTCTTAATTGCTTATAGTCCAAACCACAATTTTCTTGAATTTTTAAATAATACTTTTTCAATTTTTTGTAATGTCTTCTAGGTTTTTGAAGAATCGAATGTTTATTTAGACTTTAAATCACACTCTTATAATCAAACAATCCTCTGTGTCTATAGATGCAAGAGTAGACATTTTTATCAATCGTAAACTCTTTAGGATTCAAATTAAATAATTTTCATTCAGGCAAATATCATTTTTAGCAAATATGCTAAATTAATTATCCACTCTCTAATTCTGCATTAGAAATGTTCTATTAATTCAAAGGTTCATTAATTCAGGAGTCGTTTATTAATTGAAACAGAAACTTATAGGTTAAAATACAAAATTTGAGTAAACAAGATCTAGAGTCATATAATTGAAACAATTGCTTCAATTATATGACTCTAGATCTTGTTTACTCAAATTTTGTATTAATGCTAAGATGTTGGTTCTAACAACATTAAATAGTTTCACAGTTTTTTTGAAAGTAGCAACTTGATACCAAAAAGTATCAAATTGATCACAAAAAGTATCAAATTGATCACAAAAGCCTCATCATTTTGATATTTTTGATATCAATTTGATACTTTTAAGTAAACTGTGTTAAGAAGAAATGATCCTTTTCAACTTTTCGCCTCGCGTTTAGCTCAACTTTTATAGTTTAAAATTAATAAGGTTGGAATTTGTATAGTTGTATTGGCATTAAAACCTACTATAGCATTTATATCTTTAGGTATTTGAGCTGTGAATCATTTGAGAAGGTGTAAAAGAAAAAAGCACATTCATATTAAAATGATGGGTACTTGGTGGCCATTGAAAATTTAAGAAGCCATATCTTTTTTGTTTACTGATTTATGCATTATATGCTTTGGAAAATAAAAAAAACAGTCTAGTGTAGGGTAGAATGTCTCTTGAAAATGACGTTGCAAGATGCCACGTGTGTCGAAGGCATTAGGACTCTTCTTGAAAAATGACCACACAGATATCTCTTTCGATTCCATTGAGAGAAGAGGCCAGTAGGCTTCATTTCTTGGGTCGTTCATTCATTCTTACATGCGCAAGTTTCTCGCCTCGTCTTGAGTGGAATATACAGAACTAAGTGGATCGGTTGGAATTTCGTTTTTGACACACGTCACTGCTTCTTTTTCGTTAACCACTGACACGCAAAAGATTCGTTTGCCAGAGTAATATAACGGAAGTACAAAGAATAGAACCTAAATAAAAAGTAAAAATACATTTTAAACTAAAGTTTAGTTTAAAGAGTTTAGTTACTAAACCGTTTCTATGTTTAATCAATTTATTATAGAAAATTATTTCGTTAGAATTCGATATTATTCATTTTATTATTATTATTTATAAATAATATCAGGACAATATAACAAGTATATTGATTATACTATATAAAAGTAAATGTATATACTATATAACAAGTATATTGATTATACTATATAAAAGTAAATGTATATACTATATAAAAGTATATTGATTAACAGGTTTTTCCTAAGTCTGCAAAGCAAATTTTACGCAACTTGTTATTTCCATTTTTGTTTGCCGTTCTGCTTCGGATTCCACAAATTCTTGGATTCACCTGACGGTAGAATTCTTTCAAGATCCATGCACCTTTAATAAATATTTGCCTTTTCACTCCCCTAACACTTGAAAACTTTGACATTTGACTGCACGAAAGGGCCTAGATTCAAAAATAAAAACCAACTTATGATTTTCAAGTCAGAAGGGCCAGACAGCTTGGCACCATTAGAAGATAGAATTTTCAAGTGTTGATATTATATACATATAATGAATCTAAATACACAATGTAAAATATTCTCAAATATTGAAGCTGCCCTATTACAGTTTTATGTGTAGTTATTTTTAAACTTAGTTTGTTATAAACTATTTGTGATAAAAGAATTTTTCAAATAGCGATAATTGAAATTGATTATTTGAAAAAAACAAGATCAGGATGATTGTTGCAGATATATGTAATTTGAAAATACCTTAGGATATATAGAAAGAGATGAGTCGAGAGGAATAAGAGAGATGAGAAAAAGAGAAAGGAAGAGCCTACTCGTGCCTGTGTTGATTTTGGCTTCAGGTTGACGTTTAGGTGGCAGAACGGATGGAAATATCGGCTGCTAAAATAATTTAAGATTGCAACCACAAGATGCCACGATTGGTGTGCATTTTAAACGAAGCTTTGATACCCTTCCGAATAATCACGTAGGTGGAACAGTCAAATTTACGAATATGATGACAGATTTAGTTTCTTTTTTGATGAAATATTTCAGTGAAATCAAAAAAAATTTACTGCTAAATCAAGTTTTACAGCATATTCAATGAATATGCTGAATATGAATATTATTCATATCAAATTATTATTTTCATTTTCAATTATCAGTATTATTCATATTATTTTTATCAAATTGATAAAAACTGCCTGCAAGTAATTTTAAAATTACAGTTGAGAATCAGTATTATTAATTGCTGAAGGTATCGCGGTCTTTGATACCTATATATACCTTTAATAATAATTCTTCTGAGTAATAGATACTTTACATACATATATACATACTTTATTAATTAAAAAACTGTATGTTTTTTGAATCATTATGTAGGGGTTGCTTGTTATTCATTAAATGAATAACAATGTTGCAATGTTTTTACAATGAAAGTACAATTATGATATAATATAATAAATATAAAAATACATATTTATAAATGAAAATTTTATGATATTTGTAGCTATAGACTATCTCGAGCTAAATTATTACATTAGTTTACTTTACAAATCGTTACTTTACATGCTTATTAAAAAATTGTGCCCTTTTGAAAAAATTCTAGTTTCATCAAGTTTTATAGATTGTGCATTCCAAGAAGCTTTGAATTCTTAACAAAGTGGTATAGAACTAAGAATTCAAATGGATGTATTTTAAGCGAAAACCGTATGCATCTTGTCGCTGTCCACGTGGCATGTGTACTTGTAAAAGGGGTGATCCTAAATTTCAGAAACTCCAAAACAGTTCTTCAAACATGATTACCAGAATGGTTTTTAAAAATACCCTACTACATTTTTAGATTGTCCGAATATTAGTGTTAATTGACTTTCTTAGATATTTTCCAGAACTTTAAATATTCTAAAATTTTATTTTATCTACATATTTTTTCAACATGAAAAGGAATGTTCAAAATTTGCTATGAGTTTGATTTGAAGCAATTATACTTGAATTCTATAGATTCTTATTCTTATTCTTATTCTATAGAATATATTTATATTTTTATGATTATTTATATTTTTTTATGAATATTTATATTTTTTTGATTGTTATGATACACGTGTATATTATAAAAGACAGATATCACTGCAAAAACTAATGTCTTGAACTAAGACATCAAGTGTCTTACCTTCATTTAGCGCTTTAAGACAGCAAAAGAAGATACTTTTTGGCGTCTTAAAACGCAAAATGTCTTACGGTAAGACACTTGATGTTTTAGTTCAAGACACCAATTTTTGCAGTGATTATAGAGATGTACTCTCTAAATCTGAAACAGTAGAAATCTACTAATTTCACAGCTAAAACTCAGCAACTAATTCATTTAGTAAAAATCTATTGAAAAATAGTAAAATTCTACTGTAAATTAGTGCACAATTTACTAATTCTACAGTAGAGCTGATAATCAGTTGAAATTTACTAATTGAGTTAGTAATTCAGTTTCAGCTGTGAAATTAGTAGATTTCTACTGATTCAAATTTAGAGAGTAAGAAATAGTAGTGTCTTATACTTTCAGATACTTTTGGTGTCTTATACTTTCAGATACTTTTTGGTGTCTTATACTTTCAGATACTTTTGGTGTCTTATACTTTCAGATACTTTTTGGTGTTTTATTATACTTTGAGATACTTTTAGTGTCTTATACTTTGAGATACTTTTGGTGTCAAAAGCACCAGCTTTTAGAATGGATTGTCATAGGTCACACAAGTAGAAAATGTGACAAAGATGAAGGAGTGTAGTGTAAATGAGCAGTTGATGAAACGTGGGAAATTGTGCTTATGGAGACCAAGTTATGTTGCCTGATGCAGAACTCACCTGTCTAAGTTGAAACTCGGATCTCTTCTTCTTTCTTGGCATCGGTACAGTCATAGTCACTACCCCGACTCGTCAAGCCTACCAAAACAGCTTGGACGTCCTCCATTTGACTCTATTCATCGGCAGTGAAACAGCTTAATATAATCCTATTTAAGAAGGTGATGCTATTGTGTTCCGCGATGGAACGTGACCAAAATTATTTACTCATTTATTAAAAGTCGCGTTCCACGGTAGCTGCGAACGACTTTCCTTTTACATATAATTCGCCTGTAGGGCGAATTAGTTTAATCTGCTAAATCGATGGTAAACATTGGCATTTCCATGAAAATCTGCACACTTTTTTTCTTCAGCATACTCACACAACATCATTTCTTTTAATTTTCTTTTTTTCTTTTAATTTTCTTTTTTTCTTTTAATTCAAGTTTATCGATAAATAAACGTATTTTTGTAACTCAGTATATTTTTCCCGAGGTTTATTTATTCATTTGTATTATTAAAAGATGTTTTTAAAATTAATTTCGAAAAATGTATTTTTTTCATTCGAAAAACACTCGAGGTAATAAAAAATCTGTCTCACACATGTGCGTCGTTATAAATAACCTTGAATTTTGGAATCTCCTTGAATCTAATGCTTTTTAAAAGGATTCCAAATATTCTATAATTTATTTTCATTGTAAATTCAGATTTCTAAACCCTAATATTTGTCAGGGACACTCGGCAGGCAATAATATGTCCAGGCAATAAACACAAACCCTGAAAACGTAACACACATTTTGAGAATCCACATGTTGTGCAAGATAAAGACCGGAAATGGACGCTTTAGGTTTATAGTTGAAAGCAGAAGGGCAGTTCTTTGAATTTTTAAATGCGACATGAAAATACAATATGATTCGCTTTAATATACTCTTTATTCTTGGCAAAAGGATTTTTAAGTTTTCCAAATGTTCAATTGAGACAAAATTTATTCTGACAATATATATTGCTCACGATGCACTCGACAATGATATCTGGAAGCTATGAGCGAAAGGACCTCTGAATAAATACGCCTCGTTCCTTGGTAATGGCAGCTTCTGTCATTCGAGATCTCCAGAAGATCTTGAGATCTGAAGATCACAAGATGATCACTGTATAACTTTTGACTCTTTTCTCGTAGGTTTCTCCATACTTATTATTGAAGTTGGGCAAGACAACCTTTTCTCAGTTGGAATAATTCTTGAGGCTGACAGGCAGATCTCTATCCTATCGAGTTAAAGTTACACTTGGCATCGTGTCCACGTTTACATTCGTGCACGTGTGGCTTATAATGATTTCATTGTGTTCATAAATTCATAAGTCTTCACATTTCATAAGTCATCAAAAAATCAGTCCACTTTTTCTATCTCTTTTTATCTAGCTAATAAATTTTATATTCATTTCGAAAGTATTGAAAAGAACTTTTATAACGAAAAAAAAATTAAAACATTCGAAACATTTAAAACATTCAAAACATTTAAAGCATTCGAACAATGAGAACTCAAAAATCAATATTGTTAAACTTTGTAATGTAGATTTTAAGTAGAACGTGCAGCATCTTTATTCTTGACGACTTGTTACACCTTTATAAGATTAAGTGTGGACTTTCCGCACTTTTAGAGAACAGGAAGTAGTCGCATGGCGAATTGGCTGCATTAAAGGATTACAGTGCTGTCACTAGGTCAGGTCCATAACTGTGACTCGCGAGGACCTCCCGTTGGGCTCGTTTAAAGGATCATCCTCAAAGGTGCCATGGTGTCAAAACATCACCCTTGCAGAATGGCTTGACTTCAAAACCCACTGACCGTGAATCAGCGCTTTCTTGGACCGCAGTGCCAATTGTCGATTAATAGGGAAAACCACAAAAAGCTCTATGGTACCAGTCACTTTCAACATAATTTGGGTTTATACCTCTCTCTCCTAATCCCTTAATATCCATTTCGTCAAAGAGAATTCTCAATAATTGGGAAAAATTGCTATTTCATTAGACTCTTCTAGTCAATACCATAAAGTCTTCTGGTCTAATACAATTTTAATAATTTTAACAATTTTAATAATTTTAACAATTTTAATAATTTTAACAATAATTTTAATAATTTTAACAATTTTAATAATTTTAACAATTTTAATAATTTTAACAATTTTAATAATTTTAACAATTTTAATAAACGAATACGTTTATTAAAATTGTACTATAGTACACGCCAATATATTTTTTAAGAATTAACTCAAAAATATTTATTATAAACAAACACTTTACTTTTACCTTTTCCTAAGCTGTTGTGGGTATAGTTTTTAAAAAATGCTTCATCTAAATCTCAATAAAAACGCAGATATTAAAGTGCGTGTTTTCGAAAAGTCTCAAAAATTTGAAATTTATAAACAAATTTCTTCTTTCTGTATAGATGGTGGTTTTTAAAAAGTATTTCTTTGAAATATTTGTAGATTGGTCAATCAAGTTCTATAAGTGTTTCAAAACTAAAATGTCTATATTTTAAAAGATGTTTTTGGTGTTGATTAGATATATATTTTGGCAATAATCAAATTTAAGCATGAATATGTTTAATTTATTATGCAAGTACAATAAGTATAGCTTCGTGCTGAAAAGAAGCATGGCAGCTTAGTTAATACATTATTCTTTGGTTGACCACATACAAAAGGCTCTCTGCCATATTTTTGTAGCTCTTCACATCCCTTTATTATTCACACATACGAATTGCTTATTCGTTTAGGTGTTTTATATACACTATATTCGTGTATGTACATGTATATTAATGCATGTGTATAAATGTATGTGTATAAATGTATCGGTACATATGTATCTGTACATATGTATCTGTACATATGTATGTGTATATATGTATCTGTACATATGTATGTGTATATATGTATGTGTATATATATATGTATGTGTATGTATATTAATGGAGCATTGTGCAAACTATACTAGTGAACTCGTGTGTCATGTCAGCCAACTTGACAGCAACATGGCTACCGACTAAAGCGTGAAGCCTTCAAAGAGACAGGTATTAACTGACAGGAGGTTGCATGCAGCTCAATTATTAAGTCTTAATTATCCACAATTCTCCTTGATAAAAAAATCTTACTTATTTTATATGCCAATTTTTCAAATAGTGTTTTTTTTCATTCAAGTTTATGACGCGTTGTAGAAAAGTTGTGAAACTGATGAAAGTAGGAGTTTCGAAATAAGATAATACTACGTGGTTTTTGGCCCTAATAGATGAATTTTTACGAGAAGCGTGAAAACTGAAGTGGAAGGAAGTAGGGCAAGTTAATTGCCCTTCCTTTCATCAGACACTTAATTAGTCTCCACAAAGTTTGGTCACCGCCCCTAAAAGACTTAAGGGTGCCACGCTGTCTGCCATAAACTCTAAAAACACACTTTATTCTTTTCTGCATATTGAAACTGTTGAACACTTTTTTAACCCGAAAAGTAATGAAATAATTAGAATGCAATATGATATGCCCTGACAACTTTTCTGCACGGGAACGGGTATAAACCCTTACAATATCTTAATCCTATCATTTTTTACTTAAGAAACAATATAAATTGTTATGTACATTCTTTTAGATAAACAACTTTATTAAAGTAATGATTTAAAATTAATTAAATGTCCCTTAAATTAAAAACTAGAATTAATAAATTAATTACTTAAAACTAGTATTAATAAATTAATTACTTAAAACTAGAATTAATAAATGAATTACTTAAAACTAGAATTAATAAATTAATTACTTAAAACTAGAATTAATAAATGAATTACTTAAAACTAGAATTAATAAATGAATTACTTAAAATTAGAATTAAATATCAATATAAGATTCAAGTTATTGAAAATAACCGTATGATTAAATATAATTATACACAGTTATTTTCTTAGTATGTATGCAATAATTTATGTTTAAAGCTCAGCTATTAAATAAATAATATATTTTTGTCACTGAGAATATTTTTTGTAATTTAAATATAATATTTCTCTTATTTTTTGTTGTACTATACAGTCGGCGTAAAACATCTTAAAAGGGCGATCTTAAAACAGTGGTGTTTTCTCAGGCTCGGTCTATCGGATATTAGCGGGTCGGTGTTTTTTTAAGCGCAGCGGGCCCACTTCCTTATTGCCACATCCGGACTTGGTGCCACGCTGTCTAGTGAAACTATATTTTGGTGTCCTATAACTATTTCTATTTCACTAGAAGTGAATCCTTGTACTGTCCACATAATAAATTATGTGTTTTCACACCCTTGGAGCAAAGATTAGCATTTTGAAAAGAAATCCCAAAATCGAATAACGTGTCATATCTCTGAAATAAAAGGACTATTTAGAAAGTAGTCAAAAGCTGGATTTCCTACATAAATAAGGATTTCAAAATCTGAATATTTTCTGAAATTTTTTTGAATTCTGTCATTCAATTTTCTGTATATTAGTCATGTATAAAAGGAATAAGTTAAAAATAGAAATATTATGTGGAATGAAAATGTTCACTGTGTAAACTACGGCTACCATAAACTACAATCGGAGACATGCCTTCCTTTTTTCAACTAGCTTTTTGCATGCTACTGTCATGGAAGCACGTGGTTTTCTATTTTTCATTAGAAAATTCGAATCATGTGAAGATACACACGAACAATAATTACCGCAGATAGTTTGGTATTGAATAAACATTCTTTTATATAGAATTTGAAAATATTCTTTTATTTATTCCTTTTGCATAAGGATTCATAGGCATTCATAGGGAAGCATTTTTTTCTGTATTTTCTAATTCAAAATATTTAAAATGTAGAAAAATTAAAAGAAATCACTAATTGTGGAAGAAAGAAGAATAGAGGAAGAAAAAGAAAGGAAATATGTATCTTTGTTTTGTGTAAAAACAGCTTTGAAGTGCTGATGAACCACATTGTAATGCGAAACCTATATCCGGATTACACGAATTTAAAAAACATGTTTTTATCTCGATCCAAATTTTTGTTTCTTTATTTGTATATTTACTCTATAAATATGCATATTCTATTTATAATATAAATGTTTCTTTATTTGTATATTTACTCTATAAATATACAAATAAAGAAACAAAAATTAACAAAAAAATAATTACAAAGCATTTTAAATGAAAAGTTTAAAAATACCAAAATCCTTAGTGGAAATTTAATAAACTCCTCATGAGAGAATATATTACTGTTTTTTTACAACTCAAGAGTTGGGGATTTTTTTGGTAGCAACATTTTGAAGCTATTCACTTCTTTAAGCATGTTGGTGCATTGAGACGTAAATCAAGCAGTAATTAAAATTAGCGACGACTTCGCGCTAAACGGTCGCTTACATTTATCTATCCTCAGGTCTTTGATGAATTTTCGCGAGAATACGAGGTTAGCATTGGTCCCTGAAGTTTACGCATATCCGTTGTCGCGTTCCTTTGATCTCCTAGTCACTATCGACTGCATATTCTGCTCGCGATTACTCATTCCCCTTCGTCTTGATACTTTCTACGTGATTTTTCTCCGCCCTTGCTTCCGAACTCACCAGCCTCTTCCTCATATCCGTTTCCATTCCAGCGAAAACGTCGTGCAGAAAGGCTCCAGTTCCTCTTCCTCTTCTACGAAAGAGCCAACAAGATTACAAATCTTACTTCTAAGATTTCCTTTATACACAATCAGATTGCATTTCCGATTTTTCTCTTTATATGCGGTTAATGGGAAATGCAACTTTTCTGATTCGATTAGTCGATCATTATTGCTATTATACAGACGTGTTAAAGGTCTATAGTTTTTATTTTAGTTTTTATTTAGATTTATTAAAGCTCTATAGTTGGAAAAAATGTTGGAACGACTATTTTTCAAAATATCCATAGAGAACTAGTAGAAATTAACACACTAAAAACAAAAGGCTAAAATTTCGCCTTTTTTCCCTGTGAAACTATAGTTACTTGAAATATCTTTTTGTAACATGAAAATCTCCTTTTCATAACATTTTTATCGATGAAAGAAAATGTATGTCGAAAAAATCGTTTCTTTCTTTAAAATGGTACAATAGCTATTTATCCTAGCTTTCATTTATGCAGAAAAGTTTATTTTTTCTTCAAAACCAATTTTCAATTAAGTAATCCAAATCCTTATTGGAATAAGTTTCAAGGAACAACTGATTATTAGTCACCTTCGGTTTTAGGATTTTCCCTTCTTTTAAATTTGGAATGGCCATGGGATTTCCCCCTATATCTCTAAATACTGTTCTTTAAATTTCCTTGTTTAAGATTTAGTACTTAGATAATTTTGAATAATGTAGGTCTCACTTATCTTTTATTGAATCTAATAAATACACATACATATATATAAGTAATACATTAGATACAGTGTAAATAAGTAATACATTAAATACACATATATATAAGTAATACATTAAATACACACATATATACTACAAAAACATGGTGTCTTATTTTGAGCAAAAACGTCTTTTGGTGACTAAGACACGAAAAATGTCTTAATTTAAGACGTTTTTGACCAAATAAGACACTTTTGTCCCACTTTTAAGACACCATTTTTTGCAGTGTATAAGTAATACATTTAATACACAACATATATACACTGAAAAAAAAGTAGTAGCACAGTTTTCTTGAAAGTATCAACTTGATACCAAAAAGTATAAAATTGATCACAAAAAGTATCAAATTGATCACAAAATCTTCATCAATTTGATATTTTTGATATCAATGTGATACTTTTAAGCTCGCTTTTAAGTAAACTGTGAGGTTTTACTAATTTTTAACTATTGTGAGTAGTACAATAGGTCCTCAACTCAATTTAAAAGATTGTATTGACTACCATAAGTAGTTAAAACAACTAGGAATGTAATTGAAACTACTACTTTAAGTAGTAGATTTTACTACATATAGTAGTTGAGTAGTTCAGTATAGTTGTAATTTAACTATACGTATTTAAGTAAAATGAGTATCAACTACTTCAAAAGTAGTTAAATTAACTATAGCAAAAACGTCAGAATAACTATAAAAGCAGTTACTTTAACTACTTTTCACTCAACTATCCTATCGTAGTTGAAGCTGTCGGTCAAATTTTTTTCAGTGTAAGTAATACATTAAATATACACATAAGGGTATCAGTCTGTATATATACAGAATATATCATTATTATATATATATAGTAATGATAAAAAAGTTAAAGAAAACATGATTATACTAAATTGTTTCTTTCTTTTACTTGAAAAGATAATGGTTTCAATATTTTTGCAACAGACGTTGATCTTCTTATGATTCAATAGTCTTAAACAAAAAAAAAGAAAAAGATTTACACTACAGCTACACAGAACTGCTGACCGAGTTCTAATGGACCCCAACAGCGATTTCTTGCCTTCCGATCGGATTAGCTGGTGGCGCCATTTGACCAAAATAATAATCTGACGCTAATCTAGTCTTCATCGTCTTTTCACTTTTGTAGCAGAAACTGAAAATTTTCTAACTTTGAGAGCAGTTAGTTTTTAACCTTTCAGTCAAATTTTGAGAATATCCGGGTTACTTTGACTGTAGCACGTATGGGGGAGAACCAGAGAGAACGTTTTCGAAGCCAGATTTTTCTGTGTCAATCCCTAACTTTGACGTTCTTTCCCCCTCTTTTTATTCCATTGCTCTTTTATCTTTCTTTTTCTACCTCGGCTCTTCCTTGTTTCTTGCCTTTTTCTCCCGACTTCCTTGTAAGTCCTTCCAGATGGCCGAGTTCTCGCAGATTCGTTGAGCTCCTATTTTTCCCATCAGGTACACTTGGATCTTTAAGCCGAAACAAATGTTTCACAGGCGGATGTTTCTTCTTCAATGTGTGCTTTTGTTATTCCTTTTGAGGTTTCGGACTCTGGAATTTCACATTTTACAAAATAAATTCTTTCAGGTCCTTCGTTGCATTGTTTCTACCAAAAATTACAAATGTGGGTTAAACATATACAAAATACAATATAAAAGACAATTAACTGTGTATAATTATTGTATAAAGCTGCATTTATTCTTACCATTGCGAAATTCGTGTAAAATATATCTAAAAAAAGTGTCATGCGTGTATTGCTTCAACATTTATGTATCATAATATATGTAAATCTTACACAAACAATGTGCTTTTTTATATTTTAAATATTTTTTTATCAAATTTTTTACATACAGTACACGATGTAAATATTATATACACATATATGCATACATTATATACACATATATGCATACATTATATACACATATATGCATACATTATATACACATATATGCATACATTATATACACATATATGTGAAAAGGTGTACACTTTTTTCTTTAATCATTTTTAATTAATTATAACGCCTGCATACAGGCAACCATTTCATGTACTTAAATTACGTTAAATGGTAATGTTATTGAAATTTTTTACAATTTTCTATGCTCATTCTCATGAAAATATAAAAAATGGTTACACTATATTTGATAAGACTGGGAAGATAATTATATGATTTTTAATTTAAGGTAAAAAATATACGTTTATTAAGGCTTATTTCTGGACATTGTATACATATATATATTGGTAACTTTGAATTTAGGTGCAACAAATTTGTTAATTCTCAGAGTATAAATTAATTATTTTTAATTCTCAGAGATAAAATAAGAAATTCGATAGGAAGTATTACACAATGTCAATACCGTTGACTTACCGTCTCTTTCATTTTCATTAAAATTTAGTTTACGCCGAGCTGCGCTGGAGTTTGCATTTGAATCTCGTTTAACGAAATAACCCATGCAATTATTCTTTGCTTCTGTATTAATATAGTGTGTTACCTTTTGCTTTATAATTATAAAATTAAATTCGCATTATATTAAATTAACATCACAATGATAATTAATATTGATAGAGGATTGGCAAATGTATTGGTATTAAGTTGGGGTTTCATGTTCACATTTTCTTCCTTTCAAACAATGAGTAACATCCAAGTAAGTCTAATAACATAACAATCTAGTGTAATGGTGATTATTACCTTTTTTTAAATTGTAACAAATGGTATGTAAAATATCATTTACGACATTTGTAAAAATATAAGAAACCTTAAAAAGGTTTTAGACCTTAAAACCTTTAAAAACCTTTTTTTCAGTTTGATTCATTTTTTGTAAAGATAACAATAGTATATAATTTGCATTTTAATGAAGCATCCTTGCATTTACAAATAACATTAATATTTGTGCTAAAATTTAAGATTTTCAAATTACAACAATATTTTTCCCTGCAATAAAAAATCTATCGTAGAAGAACTTTGAGATTAACACGCGATAGTTTCTCAGATAGAAATTAAAATCACTAACCTTAACCCCGTTTTACTGACACTCAAGAATTGCTTTCATTGTCCTCAGAAAATGAGTTTACGTTCACGGACTAAGTATCTTATTTTATAGCGTATTTCTTACTTTTTACATTAAAGCCATTTTCTTAAAGTAATTAAGTTTGTGTATTTGTTTCCTGTTATGAAAATATTTTTATTGCACTTGTAGAAATTGAAATGACTGAAAAAAGCGATGGCCTTTTAAAAGTGGTTGCTAAAAATTATATAATTTTTGATGTACTCTGCATAACTTTTGCTAAAAATATGAATAGTTTTTAAATATTGTTTTAACAATATATTATTGAGAACAATTTATTTATTAGGTATATTTAATTTCAGAAAAACATGCTTGATGCGATAGAAAAAGACGTACCAAACTTTACGGGAGACGGTTACGTCAGTTTGGCAATTGTTTTTATAGCTTTTGGCGTAGCCCTGTTTTTCTCTCCAATATACAATACTCTGATAAGCACTCAATTACTAATATTCATTGGTGCTTTGGGCAATTTAGTGTTTATGGTTATATTTTTCTGGCCAGAAAAGTCTTTACTTTATACAGGTTCTGCCATTCAAGGAACTGGAAGTGCCCTAATGTGGATCGGTTCTGGCCGATCTCTCACAGAAAATAGCAGGCCTGCAACAATATCTCGCAATGCCGGCATTTTCTGGGCTACATTTCAACTATCGTTAGTTACTGGAAACCTGTTTGTCTACTTTACATTTACCGGTAAAGCTTTCGACAAAACAACGAGAGAAACTATTCTAATAACACTTACAGTTCTCTCTGTGATTGGCTGTGCGATTTTTCTTGCTTTAAGAAGTCCACTGCCAATAGAAGCGAAAAAGGACGAAAAGGAGAAGAAGAATGAACAAGAAACTAAAAATGACTATTCTCTTCATTCAGCTTGGCTCCGTATGAAAAATGCTGCGATTCTTGTCTTTACTCCAAACATGATGTTGTTGTCCATTTCTTTTCTTTACACTGGCCTGGTTCTTGCTTTTTATTCTGGAGTTTACACTTCTTTGGTAGGCTTTACAGTAGCGATGGGCGAGTTTCGCAAAAAGTTGGTCAATCTAACTGGAGTAGCAATTGGAATTGGGGAAGGAATCGGTGCGACTTTTTCAGGCTCAATCGCTCCAAGATTTAAATTTTTTTCAAACTCTGTTATTCTGGGACTTGGATTCTTAGCGGAAGTTGTTTGCTACATAATTGCCTTTCTAAATTTTCCAGATAACGCTCCATTCGAGGTAAAATTCGTTATTTAAGGATTATTAAGAAACAAAATATTAAAAAATTAAATAAAAAAAATTAAAACAATGCTTCCCTGTGAGGAAGCAAAATTGAAATATTAAAAATAATCAGCATATATTTTCTATACTAAAGGTGTAAAGCTTGTAAATACTGTATTAAACTGCTTGTAAACTATATTATATAAATAAATTGCAGGACACTGAAGACATTGGAATTATCACACCTTTGCCTATTTTGGCCATAATTGGAGGCATTTTCCTTGGCTTTGGTGACTCTTGTTTCAACATACAAGTTTACAATCTTCTTGGAACTTTCTATAAAGAAGATATTGCACCGGCCTTTGCTTTCTTTTGTTTTTGTCAATCTATATCAGTTACATTAAGTTTTCTTAGCAGCAATTACATCGGATTATATGTACAACTTATCACTTTTTTCATTGTAGGCGTCCTTGGTACTGGATGCTTCATTTTTGTAAATTTAAGAACAAAAATAATTCAATACGATATAACAAGTGAAGATAAATGTACCCAGAAAAGTACTGAAACTTCAAAAAAATAATGTAAAAGAGTTGTTGAAAATTAATAAATTGAGAATTTTTTATTTGTTAATGTATGTATATCATTTTACATTCGTTTAATATGTTTGTTACTTATTATTATTTGTTATTTTATTGTTATTTTTGTTACGCTCTTCACTATTCAACTCTATTATATTTTTTGGAATAAAAATTCAGTCATTCAGTCAGTGAAATGCGCTAAAATGTTCCCTCTGAATAGTTATATATCCCTCTGAATATTTTGGTTAAATTCGTTGATTTCCCTGTTGGTACTATTTTAATTGCCTGTCACTACACGGAAAAAAATGGTCTGTGATAACTACAGAGAAATTTTGTAGAACGTACATTAAGTGTGGTTTGTG
>WNHD01001595.1:0-18077 GCA_011057455.1 Ganaspis sp. Gsp50 | reverse complement strand
TTAAAATAAAGTCGGTTTTAGTTATTTTCCCATTTTCTAAAAATAAATAACTTGGCGTTCAATAATTAATGTTTAAATTTTTAAAATGAGCTAAGTAACCAGTAATTAATTCAAAATAATGATAAAATGAATAAAATTAAGGTTACAGTACTCACTAATTAAGTTAATTAATATAATCTTTTCTCCTATGAAATCGAAAACTTTTTTTAATTATTTGAACCTATTAAATTTGGTATTAAGTTTAGTTGTTTTATATAAGTGCATAATAACTTTATAGTTTTAAACTTAGAAGCTTTGTTCCTCCTCCATCTATCCTATGATTAATTAAAATACATCAAAATCAAAATTAAAAAATAAATCTAACAATTGGTGGAAGGAAATTTAATCGCCATAAGGATAAGGAGACAATTATTCCGCCAATAAAATCAGACTTTTATGAAAATTACTTTACATTTCAACAATAAGTGAGATAGCAGTTGGACAAGTAATCAATCCAAGTCCATTAAAACAGACGGTACGTGTTTCCGATCGTAAAGAAAGAAACCAATAGAATTTCAGCAAGAGAAAATAAAATGGATTCTGGTTTTGGTAATAAAAACACGATGAAAAAGAGTGGACTGTCAATTCAGTGGACCTAATGCTCAACGGGATGCTGGCACTTCTACCGGTCTGTTACTGTCGGTATTTGCGCTGCAGCGTGCTTGACGTGTGTAGGCACTTTAATTAATTAACCCACTCTCGAGTGGGAAAAACGCGTAATCTCCACTCGGGGTCACTGAAACGTGAGCTGTTTGGATAAAAAAAAGCAAAAAAGTAAAGCGCGTTGCTCATCTCGACTGTGTCAAAGCTGAACAGTATTGAACACAGGGTAATATACTGGGACACTGCAAGTGGTATTAATTTCTCCCCGCTGAAAACAGCATTTCATATCAACTCAAAAAACGATTTACGCCTCGGTTCTGCTGCCGCTCGCTACTTTCTGGTGATTAAGATAAAATCTAAATGTTCCTGTAACATACTAAAGAATATTTATTTCTTACTTTTATGAGCCTATATTTTACTGTCTCTATTATGCTGATTTTATTATCAGTTTTGTTATCCGTTTACCGCTGATTAGACGTTTCGCATTGATGAGGTTGTGGTAAGTGCCAGTTCTTGATTCCACAATCATCCAATCAAGGGCTTGATGATGTCAAGTATCTAAAACAGATATTGTAAGGGAATTAGGTGAGCAGGGCCCTTGAAGGTAGAGGGAGGAAGTTGGGTTTTACCGAAGTCAAACGAGGTACGATGATTACTGAAGGGTTTAGGGGGGAAGATTGATAAGGCAAGATTAGACTTATGCGAACCGCGTATCGTGATATACCTTATTCTTATTGTAAAGAATTGATGTGACTTTTGTGTTAAATAAAGTGGCCTAAATGAATTTGTGAAACGTAGTGACTTGTTTTATTTGTCTGTTTAAACTTTTAGATCCCTCCTAGTGTCCTTTTCAATATAGTGTTCCTTTTGTTTTGAATTCTGACAGTTCTTGGCAAACATGGAAACACATTTGCCTCAGGGCCAACGCAGAATAAAACGGAAGCGGTCCTTTTCTAACTTATAGGTCTGTCTTTTTCCAACAAGGACAGACCTATAAGTTAGAAAAGGACAGCTTCCGTTTACGTTTTATTCTTCGTTGGCCCTAATGAGTTCACTTCCTAGTGATGAAGGAGTTTATAAAGTTTCTCGGTTTAGGTAAAAATTGTTTTTAATAGTTTAAACTAATGTTTAAAAAATGTTTAAACTAATGTTTGTTCGTGTTTTAAAAGACTAATATTGATAACTAAATGGAATTTGAATAATGACAGTCTGCGGCGTTTGTTCTTTTTAAATGAACAAGCAAAACTATACAAGTTAAAATAATCGCGACAATGTTGATTTCTAAAATTGCTGTAGTAGGAGGGCTTTCTTCAGTCTTTCTCGGAAATGATATTTAACACGTATATTTTAAATACACGTAATCATCCCTACGAAAGGTGCGGAAGGAAAAAATCATAAGACATTCCCACTAGGCAATGAATTGCCTTTGTGTCTCGTATCATCAATACATCCGGGAGATGACAAAAAGTTGAAATCTTTTCTTATAAAATCAAGCCTGCAAAATATCTCCTCTTCGTCACATCAGTTCTCCATTTATTTCAATTTCTTACAAGTTTCAGAAAACTAGGCAGGTACTTTATTGCACACGCCAATGTATTGACACCTCCCGTGAGTAAGAAACATTCGTAAATTTAAAACTTTTAAAATATTCTACACGTTCCTTGTCTTTGGAGGCAATAGAAATTTCATGTGATTCGTGTACCAGTTTTCTTGCTATTTCAAGTTCGACACGTAACGAAGTTAATAAATTTACGTAATTACCTGGGTGTTTAGTTGGAAAATTTAGTTAATTGGAAACATCAAAGAGCCAACATTCACGCCACTTGTTATTTTGTGTAAGAAAGTGTAGTTCCAAGATGAAAGAGACTCTTTTGCAGCTGTAGCTCAATGTTTAGTTAATTTAAAGTTGAAAGGTTTTGTAACAAGTAACACGAAAATTATTAATTATAAGCCCTTCAAGTTTGTTATAACATCGATTTCTTTCGATTTTGCAAATTTTGCAAACGATTAGAAACAGCTGACTAGTGAATTATATTTTAATGGAGAGTGAATTCTATTTTGATGGAGCGTAAATTAAAACTCACATAAGTGGATTTATTTATTAGTTTTAAATAATGAATGTTGTTTCTACTAATCTTGTGAATTTGTAATTGACAAAAAATTTTTTTGTGAAGAAATTGTGTTAATTTGAAAATCACAGGAATTGTTAATTTAATGGGCGAATGGATTTGTGATACTGTTGTTGAAGGATCCTTAAACGTTGAGCTCATCATATAACATCAATCATCTTCGTTTAGAAAGCGCAAAGTGTGAAATGGATTTAGATGTCTCTAGGGGATGAGAATTTAATAGGGTATTACACCTGGATAACCAGACTCCGAGCAATGAATTTCATTTAATGTCTCGCTGAAGTACATACGTGAACTCGTAAAACATACCTACATCCGAGAACAAGTTTCGCTATTTACTTTATCGATTTGAAACACCTCGCTGACTGCAACACAAAGGGAAACAGGAAAATATGAACTTTGCATCAAAATCACTTCATTCACAGTCCATTTGTATTAAACCAGTTAATAAATCAAATTTTTCGTTTTTTATCCATTTAGCTTCTCTACATGGCGGTCACTCTTCCTTGTCATTAACAAAAGTTAATTTGAAACCACTCGATTCGAAAATAACTCCCTTATAAAGCATTGATTGTGTCAGCTGCTTGAGTCATTATCTTATCGCTCGGTTTACTGAAATTGAACGCAAGTTGTACAAAAGACACGCGCCTCGAAAAATATTATCTCTTTGTATACGATTCGAGAAGCAGGGAAGAAATAAAGAAAAGCACGAGTCGGCTTCCAGGAAAGCCGCTTGATCTGTCGATCCAAAGGGTGGCTCGAAACTTTGAAAAGACAGTGACAGGAAGATAAAGGAAAAGGACGAGGGGAATGCTGAAGAAAGTGGGTGCAGAGAACAGAAGATAAACTCTGAATTTGGCGTTATCGGCTGTCGTGAGCCTTTCCTGGTGACATTAACGGCAGCCAGAAAGACAGTGCGGAGGGGATTGTAAAGGGTGAGAAACCGCGAGGTGCAAGTGCCAATCGATAGGGTCGAGACGAAATGCATCATGGTCATCGACCTTTCTCAGCATCTGTTGCCACTTGAATGGCTTGCCGCGATAAATCACGACATTTGACTCCCATTAAATTTGGCTCGACCCGGAAGTCGTAACTGTCGAGCAGGCGATGAAGGTCGCCAAACTAAGCTCGTGTTACTATGAACTTATAATATCTATATCATGTGCGAAACCACCCCGAACGGTATTTGAATACCAAAATCAGTATCAAGGGAGCGAACACGTTCCTTCAAATTTACGATTCCCAGACGGAATTGAAAGATACACGATTTATTCCCGAACTTCTAAGAAGGGCGTCTTTCAACAAACAGTAAGTGATTTAATACACTCCATATAATTCATGTATTTTCAAATTGCTTTCAAATAGGAATAGTAAAATACAAATAAGAATAGTCATAATATAACAAAAATCATTCTTGTAATATCACATAATGACAAAATTCTTTGTAGAAGCAAGTATTTCAGAGCGAAGGAATGACTTTTGGATTTGATAAATGTACCGTAGAGAATGACATCAGATTTAACTAATTGCTGACCGTATTATTCATTATTTTTGTCCACGAAGATCTTCCGCGTGCGTCAGAACATGAACATATTTTAGAATTCTATAATAGGAGGCAAATCATGTGTTTGGTGTTTAAAAATTAATCTCCAAATAGGTCATATCATCGGAAATTGTCTGAATGATAAAATTGACAAAAGTATGAACATTACTTCTTCATTCTTGTACTTTCATTACATTAATTTAAGATGTCTTGGTAAATGAAGAAGATAAATGCATAAGCTACTCTTTTGGAAACAGGTGTTTCAAACTAAGTAACTAAAGTTAACGTAAGAGGGCAGCACCTCTCTGCTACTATTGAGATCTTGGCTGCAGACTATCACTGTAATGTGTATTTTCGGTCTACACTCTGCATAGACAGTAACTTATTTTACAAGTCTCAATCTCAAACAATTATTCTTAAGAACTGATTTATTTTTCTTTCCACACTTGTTTCCGGTGATTAATGTGATTAATGTCAGTTTAACCGTCTTTGATAAGTCAGTTAAGAATACAATATTCAAGTATCTCGCAATCAGACTTGATGGTTTAAAAATGAAGTAGAGAACGTAGACAGAAGTTAATGAAAAGGTAATTCTTATCGTAATTATTAATTGCTTTTCGTGATAAATCAAATATTATTTTCTTTTATAATATCAAAGTATATTACACGGAGAGACAAGCATTGTACATTCTATACCCGGGAGAGAGTAGAATTTGCACAAAAGTTGTTTTAGTTTTGGACTGTCAACACAAATCGTAACGTTAGATCAATGTGCTGTCAAAATTCAACAAAGAGTACTGCACCGAAGATAGAGGTGAATTTTAATCAACAGGACCTATATCCTACCGCTGACAGAGGGCGCCATTGTCAAATTCCTACAGAAATATTTTACTGAAGACGTTGTGTCAAATGAACCATAACTCTTCTTTTCGTGTAGTTAATTATGCTCTACACTGAAAAAAATAAATAGCTGATTCAGACAACGTATGGCAGTTCCACCAATACATGTACCCAATCTAGTCATAATTGTGACTAGGTTAGGTACACGTATTGGTGGAACTGCCATACGTTGTCTGAATCAGCTATTTATTTTTTTCAGTGTAATATTGAGAAAAATACTCTAATCTGCTTTAAGATTTCAAAATCCAAAAAAGAATGAGTGCTTATTTTAAAACTGATCAATTTTGTATATAAAAATTATCTATGTAAATAATGAATTACTTCAGATCAATTTCACAACTATAAAATATTAACGAATAATAGTACATTAATTTTAATGCTCAGGTCGTAGTATATAGTATATAGTTATCGCAAAGATCTTCCAGGTTGGGTGAATTTTTGATTAAATCGTTAAAGTTAAAAATTCAACGAACATTTGCTAACATGTTCTTTAAAGCTAAGTAGTTTTTAAATATAGCTTTAAAAATGGTGTCATAACCACTTTTTAATTGTATTAAAATTTTAACGAATACCGAAAGTGTTTTTTATCATCAATTTCAAGTAGGTGTAAGTTCAAATGAGGTAGAAGCCCAAAGTAGTAGTTAAATGTAGATGGAGTTAACGAGGCTCCCGTCTGGACGTTTTCACAATATTTGTTTTTAAAACTTTTGAGATTCTTTAATGAGTTCAAGTTGACTTATGAGCAAACTGCTATGCAAGTCTAAAAGAGACGAAGAAAAAGACTTTAAAGGGGATTTCGTAAAATTCCTACTGATGCTAATAGTCTTATTTCCTCGGTATTTTTTCGAGAACCTACAATTTTTCATTAACCTGAAATTACCATTTTTCTGCTTCAAACTTTTCTCATGTATAATCTCGATAAGCTCATCAGAGTTGAAATAATCCTATCTTTTCATTTGAATAATAATCGTGTTAGAAAATTTGTTTCGTGAGGAAATGACACTAATTTGAAATGGGTCACATTTTGCATTATTGTCTCACAGGAATATATTAATATACATTTTCATTTCTTCAAAAGCTAAAATGCTGAAACTAGTGATCCTAGAACTGAAAATTAGTATAATAGCGAATTCGTGACAAGTAAAAACTTGTGGAAAATATTTCAGCGTACTGTCCACTTAACCATTGATCGTCACACAAAATATGTCTAAAAATGTAGAAAAGCGGAATTCTTGAAGCCTATAGTGAAATGTTTTCATATACAGTCCTTTGTACTTCATATGCACGATGTAAATACACTCATACATAGACTTTAGTGTAATTTGCACCCACGCCACATGAGCAACCTGCACTTACTCTCTGGTAAAGAGCGAGTCATGCCCCGTATTTATCTGGCACTCGTGACGCGATAGCGTGAAACACAGCCACGTCGAACAGTCGGGCAATGAGCCACGCATTATTATGGTACGGGTCCTTGTTTCTGTCGCACTTTGCAAAGCCAGAACGTTGCTGCACATGCAGAACATTGTATAGCACCTCGTGAGTACTTCGGCACTCTAGAATTAATTTTCAACCTCTCCAGTCTCTTAACAGGGCCTCGTTTATCAAATCGCATCTAAAGCATGCATTTAGTGCTTTTTAATGATAATATGTTAAGGAAAATAAGCTTTACCTTACCCTTATAAACAATAATTACTTTAAGTGCATAATTTACTTGGAATGATTCCAATTACGTCACTTGCAAAAGAATCTGGTCATCCACGCCAGTCTTATCGATTAATTAAATAACAATTTAAACTCTGTAACTTAATGCCAAAAGCTTTGTAGAGATTTTTAGAACGAGATTCTGGAACGGACAGATGGTCTATTGGTCTCCGATAATTAAAGGGAAAAGTAAAAAATTTCTCCGATTACTTTATCGCGTGTCACCGAGCCATTACTTCGGAAAACTCTATTGCTCCTCTTCTGTTTTCTCTGCAGAGTAAGCGAATCGTAACTTTCAAAGTCGTTCAGAGGAATCGGGCTTCGGGATATAAACGGTTATAAACCGTTCTAAGTCCCGACTGCCGAGCCAGGAATAACGTAGCGGTGCGCGTGCTGCATCAGGGACTCGTTTTATCTTTCCACCACGTGGAAACTGAAAACGAGTTGTCGCATCTGCTGAACCACCATCTGCGAGGACGTTTGTTGGAAAAAGCTCGAGGAAAATATCGGACGAGAAATGCCTCGCATTTCAACTTGTCTTCAGTTTTAAATACATCATGTGGAAACTGAATCCCACCTTAACCGTTTTTATTATTCACCTTATCAAAAATATTTCCAGAGCGTCTCTTGGATTTTCCACAAACTGTTGACAAAATCTCGTCAAGGAATTCTTTAACAGAAAATTCGTTAGGGATCTCTTGAGAATTTTTAAATAAACTCCGGTTATTTGTGTATATTAAAAAAGTCTTCTATAAAGCGTAAATTTAAAGCGGAATTTAATATACAGGTAAACTGATTATTATGAAACGTTGCTTTCAGTGAAGGATTTCTAACTACTGTAAATGAATTTTTGTCTTAATCAGCGATCTTTTGTTAGCGTCTAACTAAGGTTGAAATTACGTTTCTTATTGTGAATGGAGCTAGATTTGCAGAGACTTCTGCTTTAGTGTAATATATTCGTCGTTTCCTTCATGACTCGAGACGACTTGAAGCGTCGCGACGCAAAGACGTCAAGGAGTTGAGTCGGCCCAGAACAGACTACCCATTTAAATTCACTGAACGATGCCTGCTTGAAATCCAGCCGGGCACTTCAAAGTCTTTTCCTCTGCAAACTGACTCTTTTAACAAAGCAGAATTTATTGAGTTTTAAATAAAGTAGAAATTGTATTCAGAAGTATGCAAAAGAGAATCGCAAATGCGGAAAATCGCTTTGTTGTTGTATTTATTTTTTTTCAAAGAAAATTCTTCCAATTAGAGAAGAAAAATTGGCTACTATTCTTTCTTTAGAGTTTTTCAGTTTATTCAACAAATAGAATGCTTGAAACAATAGTTTACTTATTTCGTTTGGGATAACCGAAAAAATTTCTCATGAAAATAAAATAAAAACAGGGACAAACAATTTGCCCTGGGAGAGGCGTTTTTTATTTTCACTGTGATTTCTTTCTTTTCCTAGGTGAATTCATTTGGCATAAAATTTCTCCTACGAGCTGACGGGAGTTCTTGATCAGATATCAGTTTATTACTGTACTTGGCAGTCAACGACTGGTTTCCACTTGGTGTTATGTGTAAGCACAATGTGTGCAAGTGTACCATTACTAGGTTTTGTTTGTAATCAGCGAGATCATTCCAAGTTCACGATTCCATGATTGTCAGAAACATTTACGTGTCAACATGCAGTTGTCGAGTTGCGGCGTGCCGTTCTAGGAACGAACTATTTTGAATCTATAAACTTTCCCTGCACCTTCATCTAACATCTCTCTTAAGTACTTTATTAGAATTCTCTTTAAAGTGCAGCCTATTGTTTTTAATCAACGAGAATTTTCTACTTTACGATAGTTAATAACTTTTTTATCTTCGCTAAAAATTCCCAAACAACTTACAAATTATTATTTTTAATAATTGTGGTAGTTTATTAATCATGTGTTTCATTAATCATGTATGGTAGTATAATTACAAAGCTGCGAATTCTTTCCCAAATTGTCTTTACTCAAAAATGAACAAGCGAAATTTTGCTCAATACTCAAGAGTGTTTGATGATGAAATTGAAGGCCTCTCCTTTCATATTCTAGAAGTAATAGAAAGTCAATTGTATAAGGCCAATTGTTATAGTAACATGATGCCAATATTCTCAATGGAAAGCAAAGGAAGTTACAATGCACCAAATGAACTAATTCAAGAGAAGGGAACCTGTTTGACGAACCTGTGTGAGCAATAAAAATGAAAATAAACGGAGCACTTGTCGGTGAGTGTAAAAAAATATGAACAATGTATACACTCGCCCCTCAAGCATACAATGCTTCTACTATCATTTTTCATTTCTCTCGACGTGGCACGCTCCGCGGTCGCATCTGGCAAATTCTGCAGGGGGTCAATTGAAATTGTAACATCGAGGGTTTACACACCCCGATTTTCAACCCCGTTGACGAAGACTTTCACAAGCTAAATTTTTGTCCCAACCTATAATTTAGTTGCAAAAGTAATTTCTGAAAGGCGATTATAGACATTAGCAAGCATTGAAAAAGTTCTACTGCTTTCTCCGGTTTGTAGAATTCACAAAGAGAAATTTTAAAATTGCGTTTAAAATGCTTCTGCACAGAATTTAAATTACGCAAGATATTTACAACTGCATATTTTTGTATTGTGATTTTAAAACTTGTTAGCGCTGAGAATTATTTAAATCTTACATGTACATGGTTGAGAAAATTGATAATCGAAATTTCGACAGTTTCGTATTTTATTCTGTAAATGCAAGATAATAATAATTGATATTAAAGAATGGACTCTTCAAGGCGCAATATGACATTACTCGACAAGTTTTACGTGAAATTTCGTTGTCAGAATTTTTCATTCGAGAAGAATTGAGTTTGCTGTTAATCAGAATTGATGGTTCTGTCGACTTAATCAGTATTGACTATCCGTAGCTAAAGTAATGGGTGCGATGTAACAATATTAGAAAAGTGTAAATAACTGTATCTTATTTCTTTACTGTAGATATTTCGCTTACTTTAATTTAAAGAATTTAAAAGGGTTTACCAAATTATTTACAATTAAAAAGTAATTTGTTTAATTTTCTATAAGATTAACGATTAAGCTCTTCGTAAACATTCCATAAATCTTTGACAAAATAGAGGTATATAATTCTTCTCTTTAAGTTTCATCTCTTCAAGGAAATTATTTCCTAACCTCAAAACTGTAGAATTTCTTTTTCAATGTTCATGCTTCTCTTATCCTGCTTTTACTGTAATGGAATGTCTTTCAGCTTCTTAGTCGCATAAATTTTTTTATCTGCTTCCATAATATACAAAAGTTCACTTTGATTCGAAATGAATCCGGAATAAAATGCATGCAAAGACAATTCGTCGACCAACAACAGGAAATGAAAGTCCGTACCCTGGGTAGATTCAATTCCGACTATTCGCCTGTAGAATCGAGAACTCGGATTTGAAAAGCCTCAGTACTGTTGGAAACTCCAGGAGTGTTGGCCGTTGGGAGCACCGGAACCGGAAGTTTCACGAGACATTGCCACTGCTGATGCTGTGCCATAGCGTCAGTAGAAAGGGCAAATTACCTGACTTTACTTTTACTCTCCGATTCTCAGAATAATGTCAGACGATACTCATGCACCTAAAGTGTCCGGACTTACTTCTATTAAAGTCAGGAGGACTCCCGTAGCGTCAAGACAGTTGGTAGCAAAATTGGCGGGAAAAGTGGCGTCCTTAGTGAGAGCTTGCATTGCGAGTTGAGGAAGAGTTTAGAATGTCATTGTACTGCTTTGTAAAACATTGTCAATGCATAAACATTATAAAAACTGCTTATAAACATTATTTTCGACATTGATGAAAACAATAAAAATACACATACATGATACTACACATGTATTTAATAGAAATTAAGAAAAAATGCAGAAGAAAAAAAATTTGATTAATTATAAAACAAAAAAAATTAAAATCGAAGATAGCAGAAGTTATTTTAATATGCATTTATAAGTCTACTAAATATGCATTAAAGAAAATGATATTAGATGAGGAAGAAGTGCTATAAATTCTAATAATCTAAATGGGAGGAGTCACTTCCAGTCTAATGAAGAAGAGGAATGAAGGGGATGCTATGAACAATGCACGAGAAGGGAAGTAGTCACGTATGTCTCGATTTCAATTTTAATTCAGACTCCCTGTGGATGTAAAGTGTACCTTGAAACATGGCTATCCCTCGTGGACAATGAGCAACGCTTAGCGCCACTTGGCACCAGCTAAGCCGGTTAAGCATCAGTTCAAGTGACGACTATATCCAAGCAATGCGACGAAAACGCAAAAGCGCGTGCGCACATTTAATCTGCATACCGGCTGGATAGAAAGTAATTTCGTTTGGTCTCACGGTGAATTAATAACGAGTCATCCCCCAAGGACGTGAGTCACAACCCATGAGCCATGATGGAAATCTAAAGTACCCCTTTCCCCCTTTTTTCTCTTGAAACTGATGCACCCTCGCAATATAAACTTCCCACTTAAATTCTCCGTCTTCTCTAAAAGTTCTCATATATCCTCTCTCCGTCATTTTTTATTCCTTTGCCGTCCCTTTCCCTCTTCTGGGACTCATCATCTTTTTCTCTTGGAATTCAACACCTCTCTCAGTTCCGCTTTCTGTCACACTCTGTCCTCCGGTGAACGAAGATGTGATTCTGAACGACTGGACAAACAGACCACTTGGCCCTAAGGGAACTCACAGGGCAGAAATGTGTTGCCTCTGACATATTTGCATTCAATTTCATTGCAAGGGTCTCTTGAACGCGAAATAGAGTTTTCTCAGGGATGAAAATTAACATTAGTGCTTCCCACTCAAAGTCCCTCTGCTTAAATGTACTTCCACTCGATATCCGGATGTAGAACAGGAAATGCGATCAATATTTCGAACTCATCTGTAGAATTTTACTCATTATCCTGCAGTTGTTTAGCTTCTGGATTTGGTCCTGGATTTATTTAAGGATTGGATTATTAAATTAGCTAAATTAAAATTTTCGTAATGTTCGTAATATTAATGGGAAGATTATTAATATTTGGCCAAGATACAAACCGATCAAGATCAGCCTGGAGATCACAGCATTCTTGCTACTCCAGAGGTAGCCAAGATCTTCCAAAAAGATACACACCACTTAAAAAAGATTTATAAAATAAAATTGTGACGAAGTGAATCGTCACTTGAACACAATTCTCTCTTTCCCTTTGAGTTGAGTTTTGTCATTTATTATTCCTTCAGGGAGATACCAGGCGAGAATACGGCACTGACGCACGCATTGATTCTTCCTTTCGATTGAGGATGAATATTCGTTCAGCGTGTCTTGGATGGAAGGGGTTTCTCTCCTGACAATTAGCGGAGATTTTGGTCATTGCGCAATGTCATTTCCGGGGTTGTACGAAGGTCAGCGGCTGAGTTTTATGTTTCAGGTCGCTTTCGTGCAGGAGTGACGGAGACAACCATAGGAACCAGCCCCAGAGGACCGAACGAGAGGGAGATGTGCTGGAGGGAGGATTTCGCACCGACGATTAATATTCGGGGACCAGCCGTTTTCCACTCTCTTGCTCTTGATCTCTTGTTCTTGCTCGTGCTCATTAAGAATAATCGGTTTTGAGTTTGACCGTGTGTGGTCACTGGGGACTAAGTGTAAAAATTTGAAAGTGTATAAATTAAGTTTATTTGAGTTAAATAAAAGAGTATATAGTGTTTAATACGTGTGTTATTTTATTTAATGGGTTGGCCGACACATGAGAATCCTCGCCGTCGTCTAGTCCAGTCTACGAGGTCACCAGAGTTGTGGATTTCGAGAAGAGTAAGTATTCTCAAGCCGTGCTGAAATCAAATTTTGTCTCAGGCCTTCGTCGTCTTCGAAGGTTGTTCTCGACGGAATCACCCCGTGAGAATTGTTGTTTTCCTTGTAGGGAAGAGAGAGTGTGCTTTGTTCTAATTTGTTTCGTGTAAGACAATTTCTTAAGTTGAAAAGTGCACGTCATAAAATATAAAGCGGTAGAACAAAAGCAGTGCACAATTTTAAAAGTCCAGGCGGAACATGATCAGGACGCTTCTTAACATCCAGACCCCTAAGCTTAATTAAAATCGTTATTTTCTTGAAAGAGTTTATATTCATACTGACGAACACGATTTAACCTTTCATGACGAAATGGAAACGTGAAATTAAAAAAAGCAATTAAATGTGCACAGTTTTAGATTAATTAAACAATATAGAATCAATCGATGAAATGTATTATACACACGTTACTTGAGGTGAAAAATATTTGGAAAATCGCTCTAGGCTTGTGTCTCTAGCATGCTAATTGGAATCCAATCAACGCGATTAATTGCTTAACATGCAGAGTCCACATATTGGTAGAAGCTGCCGGGGGCTGACGCTATTTAGGTATTTAACTGCAACCACCATCGGCAGCCGAATGTGGGCGTGAACCGCAGGCTATATTTTATGTTTAGTTCAGCGAGATGCCCGTTGCAGACAATCAGACCTCGAGAGATCGTAGATTTCTCCGCACCCTTGAACCCTCCAGGGTACATACGGTTGCCATCTTTCCTCGACGAATGTCCAAGGTACAAAAAAAGTCTCCGGAGCTCGGAGGAATCCCCGGATGTGCTAGCAACCTGCAGACACAGCTGCTAACCCGCGCGTTTCCGTTCTGGGATTTCCTGATAAATAGGTAGTCAGTATCTCTGTCATGGAAGACCAAAAGAATTATAAAAGTAATTTATTACCCTAATAAACTGTCACATAATTTACTTCAATTAACAGAAGAAGGTTTCAGAGAAAATAAACCCTGCTTTTAAGTCACACCATAATTATAAATCACGCGAATAATCTTCGTTTATTTTTAATTATATTGAAGAATAGAAATTTGTAATAGTTTAGTGTTTTGGTAATTTAGTGAAATCAAAATTAAGAAATTCAGGAAAATAATTTATTATCATTAAATTAATAGTCAAAATTTAGGAATCCCTTTACAGCATTGAATCAATTAATTAAACTTCTGATTAATATAAATTAAGAAACAATTTAGAGTAAAAGGACAAAGATCTATAAATAATAAGCATTCATTCAGTCATACATTTGGGACGATGATGAGAACAATTGTGTGAAAGTTTAAAAATAGTAAATAAGCAAATAAAACACTTATCGCTCGCTCCAAAGCGTCCTTTTTGGACAGGTGGCCGACCGGAAGTGGAACCTCCCAGGGCGAAGAAATTGGACTATCTAAGAAATCAACCCCTGGTTCGTCAACGGTCGTCTTGGATTTTATTTGTACGAAATGGATTTTTTGTTTCCTTTGACTCCTTGACGATCCGTTAATCACCTTTTCTCCAAAGTTCCGGAATTGATCGGCCTCCACGTTCCTTGCTTCCCAAATATTTGTTTTTCTTAACATAAAATTTAAAAAACGCCACACTAAAAAAAAGTATTCGGTAAATGCTATGCACCTTTATAAAGAAAATAACACCTTTTTGAAAAATTTGCTAAGTAACACGTTACCTTAAGGTTATCGGCGATACGCTTAAGATAGACGCTGTATATTAATTAATTGATGAAGAGCAATCAATTCCGAACATTCGATTTTATTAATCGCTCTGAGATTCCCCACCCGGTGGGGTAGGGAATCTTCCAAATCATTTACGAATTTACAAAAGTACAAAATCATACGAGAATATTATGTCCGATACTTGATTGTAATGAGTGACTCATTACAATCACCTATTTCCCTCAATTTCATTCTCCAAAAGTTATTATGGCCATTATAGCTATGGAAATGTCTCCTGTTGCAAAAGTACTAGAAAAGACGTGTACGATTATCCATTTGGATTTAGGGCTTACAGTAATCAATTTAGTCTCAATATCCCTAATTTAATTGAGTTAAACCTAGTTTTTATCCGATGATCGCTTCGACTCTCGTCACCTCTTCCTTGACGAGCTTCGCCTTTAGCAGGTCACGTGGCATCGGTTTACCCGTTAACTGGCTTATCTCGTTAGAGAGACAACGCGACAAATTGTTAGCTCACATCCGTACGAGTTTTCTCGCTGACAAGACTGTTTTCATTATCCTTGTTCAGGTTTTGCACCATGCAGCATACACCAACAGACTATCTCTTTCTCATACTCTTCACCATCATACTAATGAGACAGCAGTCTTATTCAGTTTCTCATTTATACCTACACAAAATCCGCCTATTCACCTAGTAATTATAACATAAAATTAATTAAACTTTTGCAAAACACTCTTCTGACACAAAAGCCATCTCAACATAAATTCTGAAATGCATTTACTCATTTGTTAGAAATACAATTTCGTATTCTTCAATTATTTTAAACAATACCAGTGATGATAGAAATACACTTGGAACATAAGTAATTTATACCAGAATTAAACATTTCTCACATTCTTTTTGCTTCACATTTTCTGTACATTTTAAAAGCATAAATTGAAAATTAAGAAATCCACTTTAAATGCAATCTCAAAGGTCATATTTTAAATATACCAACTTATTCCCTGCTAATCAGTATAGCGTCTTTACGAGGATTGTGATTATAATTTAAATTAAATTCGCTGTCTTTTGCAAATGCGATTTCTGATTTGGCGAATTTTCATCCCTTTCAAGAAAAAGGATGAGGTTTTAGATTTGTGGAGAGAAATCGAGTCGAGCAACTTTTCCACGTGGCAGAATCGTGCATAATCCGAACGAGGGAAAAGAGCACCCGACCGGTCTCATTGCTGAGCAGCGGGTATAATCTTCAGTTTGTAACGATTCAATTAAGAAACTCTTACTTCCAAGATAAATTCATCCTTTACTTTGAGAAATTTTAAAAACGATGCATCATTCCACTTGAAAGATTTTCAGAAATCCCGTCAAATGAAGTTTACAAATCTTTTTACTCTCCTTCTTTGTTCAATAAAATAGTGCTAAACTTTAATCCTGTCTTTTGTGGAAATGAAAAGATCGAGTATCTTTCAAATAATCCTGGATTAAAATAATCCTCTTTTGCTCCACGCATCTTCAATAATGATAACTTGTAAAAAACGACGCTTTAAAGAGCTAATGCACAGTGATGTCGGCAATATGCATGGAGACTGAAAACGATATTTTAAATTCGACCATCTTAAAACTCTGACGACACCTCATTCATTAAGGGGCGGGAGGGGGGGGATAAGGTTAATTCGGTTAGAAAATGACATGTTTTTAAGATTTTTCTTTTGCGATACAGATAGTATCAGATAATTTAATCAATTTTCATATAAAAGTGCAACATATACACAGAATTTTTCTAAATTTTCAATAAAAAATATTGGAAATTAAGCGATTGACAATGAATCTCCGGAAGCGCCTCGAAACAAAGTTTTTTCGTGGTGTTCATTGTAACTTGCAAAAAAATCAACTAGAACAAAAAAATCAAATTGTAATTGTTAAAGGAGATGTTTCCCGAGGTAATCCTGGGGGAGATATTTTTTATTTTGATTTTTCGATTTTCGGTAGCATTTTAAAGTAAAAACATCCGATTTTCATTGAAAAAATCGGCTAATTTGTTTTATTGTAAAATTAATAATTATTACAAAAATCAAAAAGCTCCCAGGAATACCTGCTGAATTATGTGACGAAGTAGTGTGCCAAATTTCAAAACAATTGGTTTAGTAGATTTTAAGTTATGGTGATCACGGACTTCAAAAATAGTAAGTTTCAGTTTACACACTAAAACTTCAAAATAAAATTTAATAATTGTTTCATACTTGATACCAGTTCCATACAGAAAATAACTTTCATCATATGGTTTTGAATGATAAATATGGTTATAGCAATAATTAAAAATCAGTTGGAAATTCAGTAACAAAAAAATTAAGAGAACAAATATAGTAGGTAGGTAGGTAGATATATAGGTAGTTAAGTAGGTAGATAGGTAGGTAGATAGGTAGGTAGATAGGTAGGTAGGTAGATACGTAGGTAAGTAGGTGAGGAAGTAGATAGGTAGGTAGCTAAGTAAGTAGGTAGGTAGATAGGTAGGCAGATAGGTAGGTAGATACGTAGGTAAGTAGGTGAGGAAATAGATAGGTGGGTAGCTAAGTAGGTAGGTAGGTAGGTAGATAGGTAGGTAGGTAGATAGATAGGTAAGTAGGTAGGTAGATAGGTAGGTAGATAGGTAGGTAGGTAGATAGGTCGGTAGGTAGGTAGGTAAATACGTAGATAGACAGTTTCTGTCCATTTTTAAAAATTTCCCCTATTATAATGCAAATAAACTTATTAAATTATTGTATTATCGTTAACTTTAAATCATTTCATTAGTTTAAGTAAGGATACTAAAGCAAATGAAATAATTACAAAAGTTATAATCAAAATTAAAGTGGACAGAAACTGGGACAACAACGGTATTGAATTTCCATGAGAATGTCATGTTTTCCACAGTTGTAGGAAACCTAAATTTTTAAAGATTTCAAAAAATGATAAAAATTTTTTAATTTTAAAATATTATAAACTTTATTAAAAAGTACCTATTCATTAAAATTTCAGAATAATTAAGTAGATTAAAATGTAAAGAATTGAAGTTTGGATAACTTTTTATATGGGTAGAAATAATAAATTGTAAAGAAGTTGACGTTTAAAAAATATGATTATTTTAGTGTTTCTAGTTCAGTTTTAAAGGTAATTTCTTAAAGAATCGGAATTTCATGTACAAATAAAAATAAATCTTTGATTTAATTTCAATTTAAGTAATTTAATAATTTCTTGTTTAATTCTCATGCGCATATAATTGGCTAATAATTAATAATAACATAAACAGACATTACAATAACAATGAATGGAATACAAATTTTAATAATAATTTTCAATTAAAATAGTTAACAAATATTAACATAAAATAAGGTAGTTATGATTCAAAGTATTTCTGTTTATTTGTTTATTAATTATTTGTTATCTTTTGCTACAAAATTTGAAGAACATTCAAGAAGACTGACAAAAAGTAAAGTGCAATATTTCCTGTTCAATTTGAGTCAAAGAAACTTGAAAACTGCCACCCAGCAAATACGTTTGATAACTGTTCCATAACAGAGAAGTAACAGTTTTATAGAACATGTGTTACAGGCTGGTTATAGATCTGTTATATAACCTCATTGTCACAAAAT